>KE763084.1:227-37965 GCA_000465285.1 Eidolon helvum | reverse complement strand
TATATATATATATATAATCACTTAGTAATATACACAATGAGAAATATATATGTTTACACTTTTACTTTGATGATGACATTATTCTTTATGCAAAGTAAAATATTTTTCTTCAAGAAACCCATATTCCTGAAGCTTTATAATAGAAATATTTCTGATAGAAAATCCTTCAGAAGTACCATTTAATGAAGCAGCAAATATGTTTTGATACTTATGAGGAAAGCAATTTCTTATTCTTGAGAGCATTACATTCATTAAAAAATCTATTTGAAATTTTCTAATAAACACAGAACTTAGAAAACAGAACCCACTTTTTGTTTTAAAATCCATTTTTTCCATAGTGTGCCATGTACTTTATAATTGGAATTTAATCATCACAATGGATCAGTTGTTTGACCAAGTATTTATTTCGATTTCTAATTTTGGAGACTTGTCATTTTCATGCAAGAATAGCTAATAGTGCCAGTGTGGTAAAAAATAGTGTTTTACCTGATTAAAACCAAATTAACATAAACAAACTATTTTAGGAAAATTAAATTCTGTACTGAATATCATTAAACAGTTCCCAGAATGTCACCATGCCCAACTCATAATAATTTTATTATGTATATGGACATTTAAACAATTTGAGTGAAACATAATGCTCATTGTGCACCTTCAATATACTTTTCATGACATAACCCTACTAAATAGATAGTATGAAATCTTTTCTGAAAGAAATAGAGCAACCAGTAAGCAGAGATCTCTCAGAAATTTTAAAATATCCAATATAACTACACTAGACATGAAGAGTTAGTGGGTTGTTAGAAGCAGGGCCGCATAACATGTTTCTGTTTGGACTTAATACAGAAAGGAATAGCGAGCTATTTAAAGGTTTAGAGCAGAAAAGACACCTGAAATATTAAATTGCAGATTACTTTAGCAGTAATTAGATTGAAGTTGGCAGGGTTAAAAGCAAAGAGAGTTCAAAGTTAGGCAGTTAGGAAGTTAATGTCGAAATTAGATAAATGATAAAGGAGTACTGAGTTAACTTACCTACTAATAGTACGAATGGAGAATTATAATAGATATTAAGAAGAAAGGATGGAAGAAAGCCAGCTGAGATTGAGCCTTTATTTCATAGCCTCCTTAAGACTGTAGTAAAGGTAGAATAAAAGAATCCCTTGAAAAAGTTGGGCCACCAATGGAAGGAATTTTAAATAAATTTCTCAAGACACAGACAACAATAAAGTTATTTATAGAATAAACATGTATGATAAAATGCCCAGGGGAAGCACCAACATAAGAAAAAGAAAAGCCTATAAATTTCAAATCAGTAACCAGAAAGTGATAAAATAAAAATAAAACAAGTAAACAGTTTATCCAAAAATATACATATATCTTTATATGTATATACATACACACACACATATATATGTGTGTGTGTGTGTGTATGTATATATATATACACACAAAAAGAAGACAATAGTGAGCACCAGAAAACGTTATTGAAACAAGTCCAAAGATATCAATCATTATCATTATCTTAGCCCATTCAGGCTGCTATAAGAAAATACCATAGACTGGATGGCTTATAAACAACAGACATTTATTTCTTATGGTTCTGGAAGCTGTAAAGTTCAAGATC
This sequence comes from Eidolon helvum, assembly GCA_000465285.1. Classification (NCBI taxonomy): domain Eukaryota; kingdom Metazoa; phylum Chordata; class Mammalia; order Chiroptera; family Pteropodidae; genus Eidolon; species Eidolon helvum. The sequence continues at coordinate 36,341 of KE763084.1, read as the reverse complement.
ATATTAGCTGCAGAGTCAGGGTTTGGTGAGGGCTTCCTGGTTTATAGACAGTTGTCTTTTCACTTTGTCCTCACACAGCAGAAGGGATTAGGGATCTCTGTGGGTCCTCTTTTATAAGGTCACTAATCCAGTTAAAAAGGGCTCCACCCTCATGACCTAAGCATCTCCCAAAGGCCCTATCTCCTAATACCATTACATCGAGCATTAGAATTTTAACACATGAATTTTGAGGGAACACAAACATTCAGATCATAGCAATTATGTATATGAATGAAGAAGTCTTATCAACTAAAAAAAGATATGAGATTTCTAAAATACATTAAGATTAAAATAACATAATTTATATGATAACAATATTTTTATCATCTCTTCTCACCTTACACCATACATCCTTCCTTAACATTTGTCCTCAAGCTACAGTCAAGTACTGAAACAACTTCTTCATAAGGTATATTAAGATTAATTATCAAAAAAATAAGTTTACACTTCTGTTTTAAGAAGTAGAATTTGTGCTGACCAAGTACTGCAGGTAGGAAGTATATAGAGTTTCATCTCATACTGTACTTAGAGTTAAACGTAAATGGTTTTCTTGTTTGTATTTTTTAAATTTCAAAAGTAGATGCTTCTTGGAGATATTTTACCTTTGTTTTACAGTATAGACTCAAATAAAAGCAATGCCCAGTATAGCACCTAAGCAAAGTCATTCAGTCTTGTGAATAGAAAAACTAAATATCCCTTGGGCATCAACTCTAACTCAGTCTTCAGAAGATATATAGGAATCTGAAATGAAAAACAAAACAAATTACTTATTAGATATTTCATTCTGAAGTTTTTAATCTCGAACAAAAACCTTGAAAATGTATCCCATATTTGAATACAACCATCAATACCGAAATTCTTATGTTCATATTTAAATAAAAATATGTCATTGTTGTATTACTTCTCTTTCCTACCATCTCATAGAAAGAGATCTACAATAAAAATGTAATATGCTGATAAATTATTCATTTTCTCTATGAAATAATATTTGGGTTAAGATAAATCTTAAGATTGAATTAAGTTAGCATTAAAATGGCGAGATATTACTTTTTCAAAACCATCAGCTCTCTTCAAGATTAGCAATAATGCACTGCCTCATAAAGTAATTTTAATCATAAAATGATTAAAGAAGTTAGAATTCAAACTTTCTTAATATATTTATATTGATATCACTCAAAATTAGTTTAATGTGATAATGTTACTACTGTGAAGCTCCAAATGTGATAATTTGTGGATTCTTGTATGAAAACGAAAACCTTTGTTCTAAATATTGTAGTATTATTCAGTTTTGCCTCCAAAATTATTTCAAAGTTAAAGCATAGTTTTGTCAACAACAAAAGAGGAAAGTTGAATAAATATAAACAAAATACAGCCTTGATTTCAGTGCTAAAAGAAGACAGAAAGCTATACATTTTAAACTATGTACTCAAAAAAAAAATGAACTACAAGACAAAATTTGTTCCCTGATTAAAACACACACACACACACACACACACACACACACACACACACACTTACTGATTTTGTAGTTTTTACTATGCAGGTGTATGTTTTCAGAGAGAAGTTATATTTCAAAGAAGAGACTTGGTCCCTGGCTAGAAGAGGGAGTCCCATGTCATCAAGCCTGCCCCGAGAGAATGGGAGGGTTCTTCCTACCCCTTATCTCAGGAGGTGCTCAGCCTGACCGTGCCTGTCCACTTCCTTGGTGTTCCTGTCTGGATTTCAAATCGCTAACCCCTTTTACACCCAGAAAATTTAGTTATCACTTTGAAAATAATTAGATAAATTTGGGGAGAGTTACTAAGGTCATCAGGTAAAATTCAATAAAAGTTTTGGAAACACTCGTACCAAAAAATTGTTCATTGCTTATTTAAAATTCTAATTGGACTGGCTGTCCTGAATTTTTATTTTTTAAATCTGTCAACTTTAGTAATAACCAACATGGTCATTTACTGCACACCTTCAGTCGTTTCTCTTTTTCCTCTTATAAAAGTAGATATTGTGGTATTCTATAAATATTGAAATGTACATGTATGTTGTATACAAACACACATTTCACCTTTGGACAACTGTAGAGTTAGGGGCATTGAATCCTTGTGCAGTTAAGCATTTGCTTATAACTTTTGTTTCGCTAAAAACTTAACCATACCAGTTGTTCGATTGCCCCTAAGTATCTACAGATGGTTTGTTCCAGGACACCCTTCAGAAGCCTAAATCTGTGGATGCTCAGGTACCCTATATAAAATGGCATAGATATCAAAACATACAGTCAGCATCTGCAGATTCCTGATTGGAGTTCAAAAGCAGCACAGGTTTTTATTGAAAAAAAAAAATCTGTATAAGTTCCCATGCAGTTCTAACCCATGTTGTTCAAGGGTCAACTGTATATGTATATATAAGTTATCTTAAGATAAATTGAGATTACTAATCCTCTCTAGGTAGAGGGTATAGACAGGTACCTGGTTACTAAGTTTACCTCACTACTACAATAAAATTTAGATGATGTACATAGTGAAAGAATAGGAAAAAAATTGTAACAGTTTTACATTGATTTACTTGATGCCAATCATTGAAACTTTATAGGTATAAAACTCAGTTCTAGGACTTGTGGATAATTAAAAAAAAATCCAAGTGGTCCTCACCATCAGCATACTAAAATAAAAAAATATATATATGTTTAAAAAATTAAAGTTAAAATGGGGTTGGTGGAGAGAGAAAGAGAGAGACTTGAAATGCAAGTCATTGAAAAAAGTTCTTGTCAGAATTCATACTGAAAAAGCTTATTCAAAGTAAAATACTAAAACAGTGCCCAGTACTAAAGAATAAAGGTAAGGTTACCATCAGTTGTACATAGCATGAAGGCACTTGGCCAGGATAATAAGTAGGGCTGAAAGCCACCAGCACCTCACTTTTCAAGCCAGGAACCCTAAGATGAGTTTGTATTCACCAAGAAATGCTTTCTTCTTTCCACAAAGACAATATTTGCTTGCAAAGTTTTGTTCCCAGAGTTTTGACCACTCAGGTGAGTGCCTTTCTTAATTCACAAGAAAGTACAGTAAAAGCTAAGAAAGAACCCTGTTAGATGTGCATAGTAATTGGAAAATTATTTTGAATCCAGCCAATTCAAATGTTGTCTTCAGGAGACAATAGATCCTGATATTTTTGTTTACTGTATGGTCTTGTAAAAAAAAAATTCTCTGTTTTTTTTTTTTTTTATTTTATAATACTATAATAAGGAAGTGATATTATTTTCTCCATGAAAGAATTTTACAATGATTAAAATAATAACTACTTAAAGTAAACTGGTGGTATAAATATAGGATATATGCTTTAGAAAGGTGAAGAGTTAATTCAGTAAGTTCTACCTTTTTAAACCTTATTTTGTTACTACTAAATAATGAGAAAATTAAAAGTTGTTCTATAAGTTTGCCATATACAATATATTTTCTTTTTACATTTTTTGTTTAATTTGCTGACGGTAAATTCAGACTCACTATGTATATTCACTTATACAACTTAAATAATGTATGATTACTTGTATCTAAAAAAATCATAACTACATTGAGTCAATATTAGGCCTTTTCTGCTTCTAAGAAAATAATTACATATTTTGAATGTTAATTTTTTAAAAGTTAAATCATGATTCTCATACAGATATAAACATGTTAAATTTTAATGAACTCATTATTTATGAGGAAACTATGCAGATATTAAAATCAGTTCAAAATGTCAAACAGCCACACATTTATACGGAGTAAACAATTGTAGATACGGAGTAAACAATTGTAGAAGTAAACCAACAGACAGACAGGAGCCTGGCTTTTTCCAGGAAGTGGGGAGAGAAATCAGTTAATTCTCTTCCAGTCAGAATTCATTCACAAGTCCATAGAAAAGATTTATTTTTCATTAGTATCAGTTATCTGCAATTTGCAGGATAGTAAAATACCTCAAAGGCAATGAAAGTCTAAAGTCACATAACTCAGAAATTCATGTTATAAATAATGAATAATTTCCACTACAGACACCTAATAATTTCCTTGCTTATTCTAGACTCTTTAACCAAACTATACTAGAAATCAATATGTGGCCTAAACAACACACAAATTACACATAGTGATAATCTTTATATAGAGATTATATAAGATACTGTCATTTTAATTACGGAGCCAAGAAGAAATAAACTTAATTGAAGAAAAAATTAGAAATTTTATATCTGTTGTCTTTATAAATTTTACACATTTTTAATAATTTTTTTCTTATGTAAACATATTCAAAACTCATATGATTTTAGATTGTAACAAAATTAATGAGAAATGTAAAATTAATGAAAAAGCAACTTCTCATCATAGAAAGTTATCTTGAATTTGTCTTTGACAAAGCAACTCATAGGCTTTTTATGAACATAAATGAGTACCGTATCAAAGGAATGTATCTCTACATGTACTGTTATTACTCGTATTAATATAACCACAGATTTTGTTTTATGTAGATACACACATCCTGGTATATGATAAAAATCAAAATGTCAGCTGGATTTCACAGAAAACTTTGTATTTCAAAGTAAGGCAACATCTCTAGGCTTTTTATGAACATAAATGAGCACTGTATCAAAGGAATATATCTCTACATGTACTATTATTACTCGTATTAATATAACCACAGATTTTGTTTTTTGTAGATACACACATCCTGGCATATGATAAAAATCAAAATGTCAGCTGGATTTCACAGAAAACTTTGCATTTCAAAGTAAGGCAACATCTCCTTTTTTCTCATAATCTTCTATCTAATTTTCAACAGTTAGTCAACACTTTTCCATTTTTACAAAATGGACTTTCAGCACAGAAAATTACGTGATAAAAACATCTTCACTCCTTCTACTGAACTAATCAATGCTTTAGCAGTCCCTTTTTAAAGAAATTTTAATACTCCTTAAAAATGTTCATGGCCATGGTTTGACCATGATCATCTTAATTTCACTCTTTACAAATCCCCTCTTTTATCAATCATACCTTCAATTGTCATCCACAGTCCAATGACTCACAAGTCCATTTCATCAAATCTTTCCTTCCTTCTAAATGATAGAATTTCTGAACTGTTTCCTTTACCCTCATTAAGGCCTCTACCAAAATATACCACAATTACTTCAAACTCACCTTATTTAAAAATTAATTTATCATTGTCTCTATATTTATTTGCTCACTGTTTCATAAGCCCAGTTCCTACCGATGGCATATATAGTCTACACTTAAGGTAGGTCCTTTCTAGTATTAATTAGTCTATCTCCTCCTTGTCACATCTCTTATATAGTTTGTCCTCTGCCTTTTCTATTTCCTAAATATATTTGTTCCAGGGCATAATGAGCTATTGTTAAAACATTATGCATACTCATGAGAAAGTACATGGTTTAATAGACATTTGTTACTTATCTTGTGTGGCTATGTGTGAATGAAAATGTTGAATAGTGTCATATTTTTAAGGTACTATATAATGCTAAGGAATTGAACAGTTAGCATTCATAATCTTCCAGAAAACCAAACAATGGACATTGCATATAGGTTATATACAATCAAATGTTCTTACTATATAGTATTTTCTGTATAAGTTACTGAAATTTTAGAGAACAGTAGGAGTGCACTTTGGAAATATTCCAGAAAGCCATTATATAGTAGAGAATGACAGAGTCACATCCAGCTGAAGAAGCATCCACTTGACCATTTAACTATTTAACTACTAGAACCAGGTCTTACTAGAGAACCCTGATTAATCCTCTTCTTCAGAGGGACACAGAATGGTAAAATCGTTTATATTTATTTAGTTAGTTTGGGGATAGTGGGAAGGTAATTAATGCCAACATCTATGCTATGACCAATGATAACATTAAATATCATATGACACCCATAGGACAACGTCTCCTGAAGGTCAACTGTGCTTAGAAGAAATAATGACAGTTAACACATAGTTGTGAATACCACAGTGATATGGCTGTTTTTTTCGGGTTACAACGATTCAGATAAATTACTTATACATGATCATTGGATTGAGATAAGAAAATTTAATAAGATGAAATTGCCTACATACATAAAAGACATATAAGATTCCTTCTGAAATCCAACAAGTTATAAATTTTATATATATTAACCTATTTTAAGATTAAGGCTTTATGAAAGTATCTATCATAACAGCAGCAACACCATGAATGTTGCTGTTGTGATGTTTAGAATGTAGTAGTATTTGAATATTTGTAGTTGATTGAAATTAGATTTATTTCGAAAAGAATATTTCTTGTTGTTAAATTTGATGGGATAAAGAAATGGCCAGAGGTTGATGCCCAATCATGACTATTAATTATCCCTTTGCTTGGCAAAAAAGAATGAATAAACTAGATTGTGTGTGTGTGTGTGCCCCTGTGTGTGTGTGTGTGTGACAGAAGTTCTATTTTTCACTATCGCTTTTGTATTTTTCTGTGATAAATGAAGCAAAAAGTACCCAAGATATTAGAAGGCAAGAAGCACATGAACTCTTCACTGCATAAGATGTTTATTGACCAGAAAAAACACACAATTATGCTTATAACTAGGAACTTTTAACACCAAATTAGTCAAAAGACCCAGGGCTCATGAATAAACTTCAAGAAGAAATCAACTCAGCCTTTACTTCTACCATATATACATTTAGCATCAAACTTAATACTTAAGGAAGAGTACTATATTCCTGTAAGAGTACTTTTCTGGTTTTTTTCCAGACCAAGTCACTATGCTTAATGGCTGCTTGATCTGTATTTCCCATGTAGCAGCATGACAATTTCTCTCTGTAATTGTTGTTTATCAAGTTTGCCTGGTAATTGTATCACTATTTGATTTACATTTTTTGAAATTATGTTGTTTATGTATGTACATAATTAGGATGTTTAGGCAGACTTGGTGAGTCATTCATGTCATTATTATATAACGTCCCTAATGATTGTCAGGAAAATTAAAAATCTTACCAACCAAAACACCTCTTCATCTGAACAGAATAGGCTTTAGTACTGAGTATGCATATTAGATTTGATGTATGCAGGGAGTCCTAAGCATATTAAAGTTCTTAACAAAATTTTACATATATTTTTAGAATAACATGGAAGAAAGAACAGTTAAAGCTTCTTTATCTTCTCAAGAGACAAGTAGATGCACCTTCCGAGTTCTGTAGTAGAGTCATAAATTTCTCAACCTTTTATGTAAAGTCAAATGCCAAGCCTATTATTGGGCTTACTATGTTTTTAAGAATATGGTATGGTAATTGCATTTACTTCATAGGTTTATTATAAAGATTGAATAAATTGTCTGTAAAACTTAGCACAGTGTCAGCACACAATAATTGCTGTGTAAATATTGGATTAAAATTAGTATGTGCCTATGGCTTCACAGATACAAATAATATGTTCTGTAACATCAATACAAACAATAAAATTTTCAATAAAAACCACATTTTTGAGTGATGTGATAAAATTAATGGACAAGATTATTTAATATTCAAGAGTACTAAGAGATCTTCTCTTAATAGAGTTACACAAGGCTGAATTTCCACTGTATTTGATGCAATAATAGACTTACTTTTTTGTAAACTGGTTAATTTTTCACAATTTTGGTCAAATTATTTAAAAATCAAAGAATGTTTTTATATATTTTTACTCCTAGAATTAATATAAATCCAGGTAGTATAAATCAAAATTCATAACCTCTATAAAAGACCAGCTACCACAAGAAGAACTATAGGATCTATGCCATATAATCTTTCAAGCAGTATGCACTCACATTTTAAGAACACGTGGGATTATAAGAAGGTGGACGGTCTTACATATCATGTACAAAATATTTGTCGTTCGCCAGAAAAAAATTTAATTCATGAAATTTTTTATAACATTAGCATTCACATATTGTATAGGAGATGTGCCTTTTCACATGAAGCATATATTTTCTGGGTTCTTACTCTAAAGATAATGACCTAAAAATTATTAAATTTACTAAGCATCAAAATAACACATTTAATTAGTTATGATAGTTAATGCTCTAAATTGTATTTACATCTGGTAAAATAAATTTATATTTTTTATTTAGGTTTTCGAGAATTCTAGATTATCAATTTCAACATTACATTGTATTCTATTTTATTGTGTTGTGTTTTCTATCAGCATTCTCTGTATCTTTACTTTATGTGACTGAGTTTGGGAGGATGATGACCTAAGGTGATATTAGCAATAGTTAAACTGTGTCACCTTTGGAGAATATAGTTAAAAAACAGGACAGAATGCCTAACCTTGCCCTAAAACATTTTAATTAATGTTCTGTCAGAGTTAAGAAAGCAAAATGACGTAGTAACTAGAGCACCTTTTTTAAAAATTTAAATAATAGGCACATTTGCCAAACTGAAAATCAAGTTCTTTGTTACTACTGTTTATATAGATTTATAGTCAGTTATCAATGTGAATATGCCATTTAATTGACCAAAATTATATCACAAGTTGCAAATATTTGGAGAATGGATGTTTAGCTCATAATACTTTTTTTTATTTCCAGTAAGATTAATTCTCAAAGTTAATAAGTAAGCACGTCAATTAAATTGTGTTTTTTAATCATTTTCCTTTAACTATTCAGCAGTGCTTAAAGAGATAATTAAATTAAGCCAAATTAAATTTCATATGTGGAGAGAATGGAGGAAGAATCAAGGAACCAGTATTTTTTTATAAAATATAGTCATTTCTTAACTTAGAATTTTTCTCGTAAAATAGAAATGAGATACCACTATACCCTGATTAGAATGGTGAAAATTTACCATTTGAGCACACCTAATGCTGGTGAGGACATGGAGCAACAGGAACTCTCACACATTGCTGATAGGAAACTGAAATGGTACAGCCACTTTGGAAGACAGTTTGGCAGTTTCAGACAAAACTAAACATAATCTTACTGCCATTCAGTAGTTATACTCTTTGGTGTTTACCCAGAGAAGTTGAAAAGTGATATGTAAATGTGGGTTTGCACTAGAGAATTCCTAGAATTAGAATAATAACTGAAACGAGTAGATTTGCATTAATTGTATGTATAACTGTAATATACTTTTAAATAACAACATTTAAGTCGTGTTTATGTAACACAGAACAATTTACAACCTTTTCATTTTGACATTTAAATAGATATTTTAGTTAAAGATTTGTTTCTTTTAATTCTATTCAGATTACTTTTAACCAAGATAATTTTAATTCCTTTATACACAGTTTAATGATTTATAAATTAACATAAATATAGTAGTTTTCTGTGTTAATTTCATTCACATAAGCATAGTAAAATTTTGACATATTCTTCATGCTATAAATACAAAATATTTTTTTCTAAAAATATGTAAAAATGTTCTATTAGCAATTATTGAAGTTTGAGGAAAAATAGTTTTAATCTACATTCTAGCAAATGCATAGAATTGATACTAAAATAAAAACATTATTCTTTGAATTTTTAAGATTTCAGCTTATACTAGAAACAAAACAATCAAATTTTAACTATAAGTCTTCAAAATAGAAAAATTGTATTCTTATATACTTAGATTTGAATATTTTTGCGTTAAAAAATTACTTTTTATTGGTGGATGAGAGGGATGGATAACAGTGTGAATTCAAAGAGATAAATTACAACCTTTGGAAAACATGTAATACTAAGCATAATTGATATAATCTATAATTTTTAGCACTTATGTACTCAAAAGTGATGGTTGTACTATCAGATACATAAAAAGTAATTATCTTCAGTTACATAGTGACTTGAAGAGGTACTTCCAGCTACCCACGTGGGGCCATTTGAATGTCAGAGATTCTGCATCCTTCTAGGCCCCACAAGGGCTGATAGATTTTAACTCATTATCAAATAACTCTGAGTCAGAAATCAGCACAGCACCAGCGTCACTGTTTTCATGGAAAGAGGGTACAGATACTATGACATAGTGACCTCCTTTGTCTTATTCTCAATGTCTAGAACAGGGACAGCAGAGAAGATTTCTTACTAGTCACCCAAAGAATGAAAGAATTCCATTCCCTTAGCAACACCAATCTAGCACCGCCTGCTGATTAAGTTTTAAAGAATCCTACCTGAGCAAGCAGTTAAACAAACAAAAATATCTTACCTTTCTGCCTGATGTTATTCTTGGATGAGGCCATGATTTCTAAATATCCCTTGATGTTTATTAACAAATATCTATTCTTCATTAATAATTCCGATTCTTCTTTCACTTTGAAACTTATTTAAGAAGTAGTAAATATTTAATATTTCTAAATCCTCACTTTGTTTTTACTCTTTAACCCATTGTAATATGAATTCTGCTCCATTTACTTAACTAAAATTTTTCTTTAAATCACCAATTACCTCCAATTTAAAAAATCCAATGGGTATGTTTTATTGTTTGTTTATCTTACTTTTATTCTGAAATATTTGACATTTTATCTTACCCTCTTTCTTGAAAAGTTCTTTACTCTTTACCGTCCTCCTCTTTAGTATTTTTTTTATAATTTTCTTGCTACTTCTCAGATACTACTTTTTTTTTTTTTCCTTTCAGGTTCTACTTTCTTTGCCTGCAATTTAAGCAGCCACATTGCCTGGAGTTTAGTATTACATTTATCTTTCACTTTATAAATAATCCTTGGACAAATTTACTGAATCCATATATAAGTTGATTTTAAAATTCAGTTCCAAAGATGAGAGAAGTAGAGAATAAAGGATAAAAGAGATATTGCTTGTGTGCAAAAACAATTCTGTTCTTTTCTAGCTCTGTAACTTTGAACAAGTTATTTAATCCACCTGTGCCTTGGTTCATCATCGGTACAATGGTGATAATTATATTGTCCATCATTTTTGGATTGTTGTGAGGGTTAAGTGATTTAATATGTACAAAGTTCCGGGAACATAGAAAGCTTGAATTACATGTAATCTATTATTAATAACAGATGCACCCATTTATTACTGAAAAAATCTGTAACATGGATTTTTTATTAAATCTATAAATTCTACAGTTTTATATAATTTTGTGTTTATTGTACATTTCCATAGAATATGGATAACTTGACTGCAATGGTTTTATTTTTATTTTATTTGGATTGCCATCAAAGCTCATTCTTGGACCGAGGAAATTTATACTTGGAAATAAAAATATTAATAGCATTCTGACAATTACACTTCTTGATTACATCAGAACTCTAGTGTAACAAACCAAACTATCCCTTTCCCTGTTTTTTAAACATGATTAAAAGGTTTCCAGTGTTTGAATTCTATTTTCTTTTTTTTTCTTTTTAAAATATATTGTTTAATTTTTAAATTATAGTTGATATACCCCCCCCCCTTAGTTTCAGATGTACAACATAGAGATTAGAAGTGATCACCTCAATAAATCCAGTATCCACCTGACACCATACATAGTTATTACACTATTATTGACTATATTCCCTATGCTATATTTTATATACCCATGGCTGTTTTATAACTTCCGATTTGTACTTTTTAATCTCTTTCCTTTTTTCACTCATCCCCCAACCTCCCCTAATCTGACAACCATCACGATGTTCTCTGTATCTATGATTTTGTTTCTGTTTTGTTTGTTCGTTTGTTTTGTTTCATTTTTTAGATTCCACATATAAATGAAATTATAGGGTATTTGTCTTTCTCTGCTTGACTTATTGCATCTGCTTCTCGCCAACATTCCAATCTCCTTGTTGCCAAGGGCCACCTCTGTGGTCCTCTAAACTCCACCCCTCCCCACTTCCCCTGTCAGTGTAATAAAAGGAGCTATAGATCCAAGGTCAAATATAGAAATCCCAGGTAGAGCTATTGGAATGGCGAATTATCCCTTTTCCCAGTTTTTTCATTACGCATTTCTCTGTCTTCTTGAAACACACCCACATGTACACACACACTTACATGCATGCATACACACATTCATAAACGTACACACACACACACATGCACCCCCCCCCCCCCCCCCCCACACACACACACACACCTGAATGCTACTTTTGTCCAGCTTTCTGAGACACCAAAATTGCTACCTATCCCTCTAGATTTAATTACATCTCTCTTTCAGTGATGTTGTTGCTATTATAAAAACATTCTGATTAGTATTCTTTACTCAGAACACAACAATGCAAAATTGACTTAATCTGTAGCACAAAGTTTATTTTGTTAGAAAATAAGAAGTTCTTGACAGAATTGCTAAACAATGAAATTGATGAACAACAGTAGTCATTTCACTGTCTTTGAAAAATCAGGTAAGCTCTCATTTCTCTAGCAGAGATTGTTTTCCATTTTGTCTTAAAAGAGAACGGGGTTTTTTCAACCCCATGCTTCTTAAACATACATTTAAAATGTTTTAGAAATCTTCTTTTAAAATGCTAGATTCTGTCAATTCCTAATTGTCAAAATTGACCACAAATATAAAGTTAGTTTTTGTCCTTAAAAAATATGTTGTAAAAAATTCTTAGATAGTATAATGCCTACTCTTTCATTTTTAAATTACATTTTGCCCTGTATTTTCTGTTATATAGTTCATATCACATTTGCTATCAGTAGTATGCATTTCATGTCAATGCATCATTTAAAGACACCATTATGGGACTATTGTGAGTAAAATCCTTTGTAAAATAATTATGTAAAGATTTTAAAACAATTGCAGTTATTTTTTAAGAAATTAAGCCCATTAATTATTTTAAAACTGTAATGTGTTCACTATTGTAATGGTTATTATATAAGAGACACAGAAAATCTGCAATACACTGTTACTTCAGGAAGCTTATACTTTAGTTGTGGAGATGAAATTTGACAAGTTAAAACTTCAAGATACAAAATGCAAATATATATCACATTATACAGTGAGTACTCTAAAAAAAGAGATAAATGAATATTAGAAAAACAAGTAAAGACTTTTGAGAGAATACGAATATGAGCTTAGTGTCATTAGAAATAGAATTAAGAGAAAATGTAACTGCTCATACACACAAATACATATACACAGGAACTTCTTCAAAAAATCCAAATATATAAACATACTTCCAATTAAAAATGTGCTGTAGTATTTTGGAGGCAGATATATGTGCATTAAGTGTGAAATTTAGCACAATCTAACCCTTTGCCACTGGTAAGTCATTTTACCTCTCTGTGCCTCATGTTCAAAACCTGTGAAACTATCAGTATAGGAATGTATAATGAAGATTAATACTGAGATAGTATTTAAGCACTGGAACCAATTGGAGCTATTATATGTTTCTTTGTTCCTCATAGAACCAATAACTTTGATATAGAAAAAACACAGTAAAATATAGTTATTAGATTTGATAAAAATTAAAATTTTCTACCCTGCCATGGAAATAGCCCATTTTTTTCTTGCAAGGTTTGTAAAGTATGCAAAGTAGAAACACAAAAATTATGTACGAGTATTATATATAAGATATCAGCTCCTAAACATTGATAAAATAAATTATTTGTTTTTGAATATTGCTTGGAAAATAACTTAGTTCTTTTGTTACAGGAGATAACTGCAAGGCCACTGAATACAGCGAGATGAAAAGCATGCTTTTAGATTTACAAAATCAAAAATATATTACACAAGAAAATGAAAACCCTAACAGTGATGACATATCTCGGAAGAAGTTATTGGTGGATCAAATGTTTAAATATTTTGATGCCGACAGTAACGGACTTATAGATATTAATGAACTAACTCAGGTACGATTAATGATTAAATTAACAAACTTATTTAAATATGGCATATGCAATATATTTACATCTGTGTGAATTTATTCTATATTAATGAAATATATATTTAATCTATATTATTTAAAGTGTGGGCATAAATATTTTTCAGAGTAAATTTTGACTAATAGTAACGTTAATTTCAAGTAACTTTATATGATTTTTCAGTTTAAAAAGAGATTTATTTCTGAGAGGTTTCTGTACCTTAAATATCTAAAGGAATTACCAGTTACTTTACAGAATTTATAAGATATCTCTAGATATACTCTGGATACTTTTTAATGTTTCGAGACTTCATGTCAGTGTAATCTTGTGAGCAAATTGACTGTAGTTCTTATCATTCCAGTTAATTAAAATATGTATTATTTCCATGATCATTTTTGATTCAACCTACATTTATTGAGTAGTTGCTAAGTCCCATGCACTGAGACTTAAGCAATTGAATTCTGAAATTTTGGTGTAAAATTAGAAAACTTTTAATTAAGATATCTGTGTTGTCATGTATTCATGATTTATTTTTCAGGAATTAAACTCTTTAGAATTTTATATTTATAGTAAGAATAAGAAATGACCAGTTAATTACATTAAAATGAATTTGTAATTAAGGCATGCCACCTTGATCTATATGTGTCCAACATATTTGAATAGAATGTTTTTGTTTTGTTTGTTTTTTACTTCTTATTTTATCTTTTTAGTATTTTTATGTTTTTATTAACATGTTTATACCATTAGTCATTCGTTGGATACAAAATATGATCTTACCAAATATAGTTATTGTCATAGTACCCACTTCTACATCCAAAGGAAAAATTGCTAATCATTAGAGAATGATAGTAGTAACACTTTACTTATATATTGTCAAATTTCTGCTACGTTCAAGTTTGCATTAGTTTCCTAAAGCAGCTATTAACAAAATACTGCAAACTGTGTGGCGAAAACTAACTCTCACTCAAAGTCTAAAATCAAGGTGTTGATAGGGCCTTATTCCCTCTGAAGCCTTTGGGGAAAGATTTTTTCTTGCTTCTTCCAGCTCCTGGTAGTGCCGGGCATTCCTTGGTATTCCCCGGATTGTAGATACATCACTCTAATCTCTGATTCCATAGTCTCATAGCTTTTTCTCTGTGTGTCTGACTTTTACATCAGCTTGCCCCCTCTTGAAATGACACCAGTCATATGAGATAAGCATGCTCCCTACTCTAGTATGACCTCGTTCTAAGTCATCTAATTGCATCTTTAACAACTCTATTTCCAAAAAAAGATCACATTTTGAGGTACTGGGGGTTAGGACTTTAAAATACTCTTGGAAGAACACAATTCAACTTGTAATAAAGTTCATCTGCTACAAAGTTTAGTTTTGTTTCTCAGTTACCTTTGATTTGAACTTGCTTTATGTCCAAAAAGTGCCCTCCCAATTTATCTTAAAGTTATGATGTGAGAGCAGAAATTTTTGGAGTTTCATTTATATATTGTCCATCTATGAGGTACAACCAAATTGTCCATTTTTCCCCAGAATGTAAGGATCTGGGAAAGTAATGTTTATTGACTCTTTTCTGCATATATCCCACACCATGTAAGTCACTTTTTCCTTCAGCAGTATAGAGTAAGAATGCTAGTATCTCATCTATCAGCAATCAGCTATGAGAAAAACAGGTTATAACACATATCCTGGAAAAGATATAATAAATTTCTAGCTATTTATAGCACAATTATTGCTTTTGACCTGTGTATTTTAAGGTTATGAGTGCTTTTTAAGAACCTATATATGCATGTTATAACCAATAATACTTATAATTTTATTCATAAACTTGGAACATATAATATCATAATTTTAATATAAAATTTAAAAATAATTTAACTGAAAGTAAAGAGGGAAAAGGATCTTAATGATATCTGTTGATAATTTATAAGCTATTATTAGCAGAAAATGTAATATGTAACCTAAGATACTTCAAATGACAAGTGAAAATTTTTAAAAAATATGATTTGGCTCTAAGTTTTATAAATGTAACATGAAAACTGGCTGTACCCATTTTATGCTTAGTAAAGAGGGAAAAGGATCTTAATGGTATCTGTTGATAATTATAAGCTATTATTAGCAGAAAATGTAATATGCAACCCAAGATACTTCGAATGACAAGTGAAAATTTAAAAAAATATGATTTGGCTCTAAGTTCTATTAATGTAACATGAAAACTGGCTGTATCCATTTTATTCTTACTCTACATAATAAATATATATTCTAGAGTTTCACTTGCAGACTTTTAAGTAAACTAGAACCTAGAGACCTGTCGAGCTGAGAGAAAAAAAAAGACAATAAAAAGCAGTAGGTAAAGTAGGTAGGATCTTTAGTATCACAGTTGACAACTTGTCATAGCAAGAAAATATTTCCTAAAATGAATCAACCAGTTATAGAAAAAGATCTTTGTAGATACACCTGTTCACCATTGTAGCTTAATGGAACTGTCTATAACTGCACACTTAGTCTTTAGTGTAAGACTAATTTTTGTCTATTGAGAATATCCTATGATAAAATGCAAATTTATCATAAAGTGAAATTTGAACTTTCAAAACAATTGTGTTTTACAAATTTGATAAAATTTGATGTTAGAACACTGGTAGATTTTGTCATTGACAGGTGAGAACTTGAAGAGTTAAAAAGGTAATAACTGAAGAAGGGGAATCAACAAAGATTAAGATGGAATACATATTTTGAAAGATCAAAAGAGAATGTTTCAAATAGCAAAGTAATGAGTGGCCTTAAATTGATTAAGTCCTATGATATTTTTCAAAAATAAACTTTTTTTTTTTATGATCACGGACTAGTGATTAAGAACTTTGTTATAAAGCTTGGGTTCAAATCACTTCTCTACAACTTACTTCTGTAACCTTTGGCAAGTTACCTAAACTCTCAGTCTTATTTAGTGCACCTTTCTATATATTTGCAATGACAATAGTACCTAATACATCAATTTGATGTGATATTTTATATTATTTAGAATATGTAAGATTTTTAGAAACATGACTGGCCCATAGAAAACACAATGGGCCACAATTACATTGTCAAATCTAAGATTCATGAGGATGCTGTGATGATAATAGAAATAAAGAAAGCACATATTCTAGAATTAGTGCATGAACAATTGATCAATATTTCCATCATGCTCAGCCTTTGTATTTTTTAAATGCTTACAGTTAGATGGTAGGTGAGAACAAATCAAATATCATTAGTTTGCAATCATTATAACCCCAAAATCTATACACACACATTATTAAAGGTGTAAAAAGTTTTGATTTTTTACAGTGAAAAATTGTCTTGCTAAAGAAAAAAAATAGTTTTGGTTATTCCAAGAAATTAGAAAAAATGTTATTTATTTTGCCCATCTCATTTGAAGTACTCATCTAGTTATCTCATGAGGCTAATATGAGTGTCGTTAAATCCTACATTCTATCCTAGAGACAAATAAATATTGTCATTCTTCAACTTGTAGTATTGGCCATTTCTTCTCAGCCTGTATAATGTCCATGGCTTTACAGATATAATGTTAAACTGAAGTGAACTTAAAACAAATATGATATATATTTTATTTTGTGATAATATATAATACGAAAATATCTCTATATATCAAATAATCAAATACCTAGTTTAATGCAGTTTTTCTTGCTCACAAAATTAAGTTAAAAGAAATAATGAAAGCAATGTTTTGAAAGAGATGCATACATGTGTTATGAAATAATATGTAAATTAATCGACTATATTTTACTATTTTTATATTACTATAATCCAGGTATCTTTTGTCCCCTTTTCATTTCTCTTTGAGTACCCCCTCTCCACACAGAAACATATTCATCTGCAAAAAGCAATGTGGAGTTGATTGAAGATGTTAAAGATGTGTAAGGGAGATAGAGAATGAGTTTACAGCATATATTGCATAAATTACGAATTGAAATCCAGTTTAAATGAAGCACCTCCTACACTTTTTCCTTCTTTCTGCATTTTTCCCTCTGTGGCCTGCATTGTTCATGCCATGGATGTAGTGCCCAAGTTTATCTCTCAACTTTAATTCCTCAGTTTTCTCACAGGCTCCCAATTCCTTATTATAAAAAAAACAATATGGTTCTACTTTAGATTTTTTTCCTAAATTTGTATAACCAAATACATCACATTTCATTGTTGCCAACACTTACCTTTTGAAAAAACTAATAGCAAGTTATAAAATATCACAACACCAATATCAAAAATTAACATATATTACATTTTTTTCCCTGGAAAAAACATACCTTCAGTCCTAGAGACTAGCAGAAATTCCTGGCCTCTACCTTCTGCCATATATTTAACACACTCAAAAACAGACAAAATCCTCTCTCTCACTTTCCTCCAGTGTGTATCAGTCCACTTTTACCCCGTGGCTGAGAATTTCTGCTTCCCGAAAGGATATGGAGTTGGCTGGGAGGGCAGAGTGGGATATCAATTTTTTTTTTTTTTTTTACAGAAATAGAACAGATTATTACTATCCCCTCTTCCATATAAGTGTCTTAATTACTATATGTCAAGGGTAAGAATTCAATCACATTTAACATTTTTTTGTGCACTTTTGTTTTTAAATGTCTATCCTCTCTTTACTGAAAATGGGTAGATGGACATTTTCTTTATTGTTTTAGGTAGTCCTATATCTTTTCTTGAATCCGTGCCATATTGCCTGGATTCTACTCAAAACAAAGATATAGATCTGAATGGTCTCTGCTAGTAAACAACTCTGTATATAAAAGGCCAAACCAAATGTTCTGGCTTTTCCTGATGAAGTGTGAAGACTTGCTTGTCTTCTTTAGTTCCACTCCAAATCCAAATAGATATCTGAAGTTTGTTTCCATCATTTGGATTTCTCTCTTCCCTCTCATAGGCTACCTTCAACAGCAAGAATTCAGCACTCTCATTGGGTCGACTGTGAAATCCGAGTTTTAATAATGCTTGCTTGCTTCAGTAGAAATTTTTCTGGTAGCAATATGCTCCAAATTGGCTGACTTTTTCAATGATGTCTCATAAAGTAATAACTCTCTGAAAAAGTCTCAACAAGCATGTAAAGGATGATCTTCCTTTGAAGTATAGTCACAAATTTGACCTTGGCATGCTGCTCTCTCTGCTAAGTGTTCTATATATGACCATTGTGATCAAACACTCAACTCCATAGTAGTACATTTGTGGTCTTAAGAACATATAATATTTCTGAAACTGATCTGAATACATGATGCCTGAAATCAAGATTTCAGGATGACGTGACCTAAGGTATAAAAATCTTCCTTTTGGTAGGCTGACAGGTAGAAAAACGTCATTGGAAGAGAGACAGTTAACGATCATTTGTTATGAAAAGGAGCATGGAAGTCATTTATTTACATGAATATTGAAGTCACTAGGAATATTGAAAAGGAAATAAGGTGGACAAAAATATTGTGAATCAGGAGCCTTCTCCACTCATGAATTATGGGGTAAAAACAGAAGAGAATCATGTAGCTGAATGTCTTGAAATTCAAAAAGTAGATTGTCTGTCTACCAATTTATGTATGTATGTATGTATCCCCGTATGTATGTATGTATGTATGCATCTCTCTCTCTCTCTCTCTCTCTCATCTATCTGTCATCTATCATCTATCTATGCATCTATCTATGTATCTATGTATCCCCCCCCCCCCCCCCCCCCCCCCCCCCCATCTATCATCTATCTATCTATCACCTATCTGGCAAAGACTGATTTGGGAAGAAGAAATAATCCAAATGTGCCAATGGGGAACCATTTATTATTTACTATCTTTTTTGCACTGAGATAGAATTGATCTGAGAGCAATTATCCTCCAGTTGTTAAAATTATTGGACGATTGGTTTTCTTATGGGGCAGTCAGAATTTTCTAGTTAATAGAGGAAGATTCCCAGAGGGCACTTTGAGGGGTTTGAGTTGGACAGAAATAGAAATTGGATCAGATTGGAAAAATGTTCACAGTAATATGGGAAGATTGAATTTATGGGAACTCAGAGGTGAACCAGTGTATGAAAGCACAAAGGAATTTGTCCAGATTGTCTCTTAGAGGAGAATGGACAGTTCTCTATTTCTTGCATTATCGTCCTATATACTTGATACTCATGGTAAGATGAGAAGATACACAGACAGACATCACTCACTGGAATGACACCCTTGAGTTTGTTAGCATTGTTAAAAGATAAACTGGGGCCTGTTAAAATTTTAAGAGTTTATTTGAGCAAAGGTCATTTTGAAATGGGTAGCCAAACCAGAAGAGGTTAGAAGCACTCACTTCACAGTGGGGAACTGGGGAAAAACTTTTATCCAGAAAAAGTGAAAGCAAACTAAGGAAATTATTGATTGGCTATAGCTCAAAGCCAAATGGCTGTGATGGGTTGTCCTTAGGTTTCAATTCAGTAACCTTGAGACACTTATAGGCTTAGATTCTTGTTTGCTTATGTAGGCACCACTGCATTCAAGCCACCTCAGTCTAATGGCCTCCTTGTTTACTTAATTTACAGGCAGCGAATATAAGATTCTTAAGGTGAAATGGTATTAGCAGCTTGGAAAATCTGTTCCTTAGGTCTCTCCCCATTTCATTAAATAACCACTGGTGGAATTTAAGTAAACAAGTCATTCTCTTGCGATTCTGAGTTTAAATAAGCAGCTGTATTGAGTATATTGATTTAGCTTTTTCTTCATTTAGATTTTTGTCATCTTAATAAGCTGATTCACATTAGGAATGCATATGAGAATAAAATATTTCCCTAATGGGTACACATGCCAACTCTTTATTAAAATAATAAAAAGAACTACTTGTTCACAGGATTTAGATTATTATGTTATACATATTTGACTTAAAAAGCCGTTTGCTCAATGACTACCATATGTGAATACATTTGCGAAATTAAATAAAAAGCAAGAATAAATAAGACTCGATATTTTTAAGCTAACAGTCTGGTCATGGCATTGGCATTTTTACAACCTCTGTATGTAACAGTTTTATTAAAAATTATTAGAAATGTTACATAGTAAATGAACCCTTAATAATTTTGAGTTGATAAAGCCTATTACAATTTTAATGATTTTAAAAAGGTTCAGATGTCTAGTAAGCATTTTTGTTTAGTATGGGATCTGTAAGAATTGTTTTGTCTCATAGATAAAAAGCAATTTCAGTGAAGACAAATTAAATACAAATAAGTAAGCACTTGATGGATTGAGAAAAATGGTTAGTGAGGACTACCAGGAAATGCCACAAGAATTAATCCTATTTAACACTTTAAAAGCTTATAAACCTATCAGGTATTCAATAAAGGCAGCAGAAACCCTGTTTGACTTAGAACAGCATGGGCAATGCCAGTTTATAGATCTCAGTACTACTGGGAATTTCCTTTTAAGTGCTAAAGATTTTGGAATAATAATAACAACAACGATTAGCACTTAGAGAAAGGTAGAGCCTGTAATTGTTGGTTTAAGTGCAGCTAGGGACTATGATTAAAAAACAGTACTTGCAATTTTATCTGGAAACATTAGTAACTAGTTTCAGATTTTTTTTCTAAAAATGTTTGTTATATACACAAGACAACTGGAAAATTAAAATTTAGTTTTTAAAAATGTTAAACATATTATTTGTAGCATCTTTCCTTGAAAACAGTAAGGTACATCTGAAAATTTGGCGTGCATGTTCAGAGAAGCTCTGTGAGCCACATAGAATGCTTTACAAATAAAATACTTTTCTTTGCACCAGAGGTTAATGTGCTCTCTCTTTAGCTGGTCTTCCAAAAGAGTTAAATGTTGGCCTTATTTTAAACATTTAAATTTTAAACATTTTCTAATCTGTTAGGCATTTTAGGAAATCTAAAAGAGAACTTAGAAAATTTAATTATTTTTATTTAATCTTTTTAATATACCTCTTGCAGGATAGCATCAGTTATGTATGATAAAATAATTATAGCTATAATATTAATCATATACTCTGTACTTTCACCTTATTTATTTTTAGAGCACTGCTGAAAATCTGTAATCATCTCGTTTATTTAAATTTTTATTACACCTTCCCACTGATCCTCTCTAGAATATTAACTCCATGGAGGCAGAGGAAGGCAGAGGAGGAAGAAAGTAGGTGAGAAAAGCATTCAGACAAAGTTGTAGAAGAGCTAACCCATACGGAGTATGTGGGAGAATCTTAAAGCTAACATCTAGAGATGGGTATTCCTACCAAGGGATTATTTTTTTTTTTTCTGACTCTTATGCTTTGCTGTAATCTACATATTTGCCAAGTAGAGAAATGAATATATCTGACTCCTCAACTTCACAAACATGATCAATTTTCTTTAAAATAGAGATACTGAGCTTTCATTCCACTAAGACTATTGTGACAATGACATGGTCATAATTAGCTTGAGAAAAACAGTTTGAAAAAGAGGATAAAGAGATCAGATAACTTGAATCTGAGTGGTTATCTGTCCATGAATTCACAGTTGCCATTCTCTCCTGTCTCCACCAAGGAGAGCAAAGAAAAAAACATAGAACAGGCATATTCCACTCTTCTCTTCTCCTACCCCACCAGAGCCATAGTCTCATCAATAAGACCTGTCTTGAGACCATCAAAATCAATGCCATGTATGTTACACATTTTATGGGTCAGTATAATAATCTTGGATTTCCAAGTCATGCCATATCTCCAGAAATCTAGTACCCATACATCTCTATATCAGGGAGACAATCTCCTACGCTGACCTCTGACACCTTTTTCCCTTGCTAGTTTTATTTTATTTTATTTTTTTAGATAACTTATGATCTGATATACTCTTTGTTTACCTTGCATATTTCTATGCTTCCCTTTCACTAGAAAGTAAATTCCACATGGGAGGGATTTTTGTATGTCTTTCTGTTGGCCATTTTCTGAACCTAGGATAGTACCTGACACATAGTAGACAGTCAAAAATGATTTGTTGAATGGAATTTATTTGAGAGAGAATGATAAATAAAATCCTTTACTTTGGGGAGGGACTTTTTGCTGTTTGTTTTTCTTTTAATTTTCAATTTTGGAACAAAAAAGAATATATTACCAAATATTGAATATCTCTGAGTTATTACAATTCCATGTGCAACTGTGACAGTTCTATTACATTTACGTTAAGTGTACTCAGTGTACTCTCTCTTGGATGCTGTGTGTCTGAGGTCCCTTGATGACATACATTCTCCCGATATTTGTATCTTATCACACTGAGTCTAACCTCATTGGAACCTAAGATTCATATTACTTGATCTCTAATCAAGAAAAAAAAGTATGAAAAATTTTATTTTTTGTAGTCTTAGCAAGTTCACCAAAACACAGGTAAGTTTGGGAAACATCCTCAATACCCTATGATAGAAAACATGAGAATATGGGTAGCATCCTCAACTAAAGCTTCATCATATATACTTCAATGACAATATATTCAGTGACTCTGGTCCTGTCATGGATCACTAGCTCAGAAATAACATGTGTGTTTTGAGGAGCCTAAGGGGGAAGTTTTTAAATCCAGTGCCAGATACAAAATAAAAGATCAGTTAACTATCAAAGCCCTACAAATTTGAATCCCTTGGGCCAAAAAAATGCTTAAAGTGGCACAATGCACTGGGGAGGGAAATCTCCTTATATTTTCTATCATACTTTCTTCTCAATAGTCTAACACTTATCACTTTAAAGCTATCAAAACTCTAGTTATCTAAAGAAATTATTCCGTACTGTTGAAAGCTCATAGGAAAGTACTTCCCTGATTTGGAACACCCCAGACCATGCCAGATTCCCATCTGGAAACTTACAGAAGAAAAAAAGTTACAAAGAAGTATGTTTTAAGTAGGTATTTCATTGATCAAAAATGGAATAAATGAGGAAAGCATGTATTTAGCATATTAATGAAAGAGAGAGTGAATCGCTTCTTTTCTGTACACGGGCATGGCACAGTACAGATGAACAGGGTTTTCTTTAGAAAGGTCACTAACCAGGCCATGAGTTTTTTTGGGGGCGCTCTCATTAAAACTGCATGCCCAGCTTAATTTCTATAATCATGATCAACTCAAAATCAAGCTATCTTATGCCACAGTC
The DNA here is from genome assembly GCA_000465285.1 of Eidolon helvum. Classification (NCBI taxonomy): domain Eukaryota; kingdom Metazoa; phylum Chordata; class Mammalia; order Chiroptera; family Pteropodidae; genus Eidolon; species Eidolon helvum. The sequence continues at coordinate 12,438 of KE763084.1, read as the reverse complement.
AACATTTAGAAAAAAGGTAGAAGTTTGTTCTCTTGGTCTAATGCATGATTTAATTTGAGTAAAATATTAGAACAGAAATAAATATGAGAAATAGATGAAAACTCCCCCCCCAACTTTCTCTTTTATCTTCATCTCATTATAAAAAGGTATAAGAATAAATGCCACTAAAAGTATTATTAAAATAACTGACGAAGCCCTGATGTCACTACATCCCAAAATTACCATAATGATAGCATTACGGATCTTTGGGAAGAGCATAGCGAGGTAAGATCAAATATATTGTCTCCCCTCTGACCCAGGAAAAGTCATTTTTCTGTGATCTAACACATAACAGATGGAGGATGACTGAGAGCTCTTTGCTTTCTAAGCTGAAAAGCAATACTTGTTTTCCCATTAGGCTTATAGGAGAGATGGCTTCAGCCATTAGGTGGCTTTGTTAATCCCTCCAGCTGGACTGGCCTCAAGTGTATCTCTTAATACTCACTATCAACAATATCTTTTTATATAGACAAGTTCAAGCAGATAAATACTTCTGACATTTTTCTCCTCTAAGGCAGAAAATATCACCTTAACAAATGAAAGTTGAATACAACATAAAAGATTAGAGAACCCATTACATTGGAGAAGTTACATGTAGCAGTGCATATGCCATCATTGCATGTCACCACCCAAGAGGCTAGTATGGGGCTGAAGGTCTGAGTGACATAACTACACTAAGCTCCATCCTCAGAGTTGTCTCTAAGCTCATCCCCACTCAGCAGTAAATTTAACATAGAAGGATTCCAAAAAGGGTTAAAAAGCTCAAAAGCATCTTAGAATCTTCAGAAATTAGAATCACCAATTTGCCATTGACATAACAAAGAAAGTCTCAAACATATTGTTCAACCAAAACAAACACATGTGAATGAAGAGCCATAACAAGCACAAGCTGGTGTGGAAATCTGCGGTGAATTATTTGAATAAGAAGCATATTATATAAAAAAGTCATTATTTGAACTTTAAATTATTACTTTTGAGTGTTTTATGTTGTCTCGTCCCTGTCTATATGTGTATGTATGTATGTATATGTGTGCATGTTTGTGTATGTGTCTGTGTGTTCGTAGAACATCTTCAAAACAACTGTGAGAAATAATTACTACCTTCAATTTCTGATGGAGAAAAGGTTAAGTGATTTGCCAGAAATCATAGAGCTATTAAGTGGCATTGGCAGGACCTGAATCCAGAGCTGGCTGACTTTACAGCCTATGTTTTCTGATTATACTGCGCAACCTCTTAAAAAATACACGGTGAAGAACGGCTCCACGCAGCACAAACTACTGAGTCTGTATGTGGGGGCACATGAAAGACCATGGAGCAGCTAGCTATACAGCTCCCCAGAATGGATAGGAATGTTTGAAAAATCTTGGGGAGCTCTTTTATGTGACAAGCAATAGTCAAATGCAGTAGAGTATATAAAAAACCTACAGCCTCTGTCCATAGGACAGAGCACAGAGTAGAAAAGCACTTTGATGATTTTCCTCACCCACGCTTGGATAGATTTTCATCATCAATCGGTGCATTAATTCTATCTGGCTCCTGACTGTTCATTTGCTTAATAGCTCCTTTGTGACCAAGGGAGTTAATGCATAATCTCAAATGGCTTCACTTCCAGCTGGGGAGGAGTTTAGACAGAGGAGAAAAAAGGTCTAACTTCATTTTTCACAAATAATACAAGGACAAAAGTTGGAACAAACCACCTCACTAGTTTTGTGGGAAAAGAGCCCTGTTTTATTTTGACATAGGTCACTGAGACATAAGAGGCAATTTCATGTGGAGGTATTTCCTTGAGTCAGTATAAATGTAGCAAAGAAAATGAATGAAATATAAAATAAAAGGTTAATATTTACATTTTCTGTGTCATGTAAGATTCTTCTTTTCGAAAGTTTAGACTAAACTCTAAGTAGCCATCTTTATAACTTCATATCTTCGAAACTGTTAAGAATAATAATCCAGTAACTGAAAACCAGATTTTTCACAAGATTCAGTTCTTTTCTGACCTGCCCACTTAAAATAATCTATTAAATGATTATTGCATATAATTAATTATAATATAGAAATGTTAAGACACAGATGTAATTGTATGGTTATAATTTTCTTATCAGGTGATAAAACAGGAAGAACTTGGCAAGGATCTTTCAGATTGTACTTTGTATGATCTACTGAAATACGATGATTTTAACTCTGACAAGCACCTGGCTCTTGAAGAATTTTATAGAACATTTCGTGAGTATGATTCATTCCCTAATTCCTGTTTTTTTTCCCCCCCCTATTATCTTTACACAATATGGTATGTTTGCTTGATCTCAGAATACAAGCTGTTTTTTTTTAAGAGAAGACATAATTGAGATAATTTAAGTGTCTGGGTATATTGAAACTAGACTAAGAATAATGATAGAGGTCAAATGTTAAAATGACTGAATCTACATGAAGGTTTTACTGAAGCTTATAATAATATTTATATAGCGTTTTTTGTGTTTTAATATTCTCAAAATCAATATTCAATAGAAAAATTTAAAAAATGAAGAAACTAGGGGATTTACTGGTTCTAAATGAAGAGCTGGAAATATTCGGTAACTCAGATTCTAGTTTAAGATAATAACTCCACAATGCTGCTTTCAAAGTTGTTTAGAGCAGGAACAGAACTTGACCAATTGTCACCAAGTATCAAAAACACTTTGATTATTTACATAGTGACTTTATTTTTACTTTATTGAGAAACCAAAGTACAATAATAGGAGTTTGAATACATTTTAATAAGAATTGGCATAATAATAGAAAATTATACTTATATTAATTTGGAATAACATATATGTTTAAATTGCTTAAATATGTCTTAAAATAGTCTATTTGTGCTTTATAAAACAGAGTTATAAGGATGATTTGGTTAAAAAAATTCTGCCGTTATTCTTTTATTCTTTTAAAAATAATTCAGAGATAGGACTAAGAGACAAAAACTAGAAAAGAAAGGTTTAGGAGCTGTTTGCCAGAAAAAGAGAAAAAAATTAAATTAACTGGTTGATATTTGAAAATAACCGAAGAATCGAAGTTAAACGAGATTTATTTTAGCAAATGAATCCAAAACTTTATATATATATATACACATACATTGTATATTTTATATGTATACATATATCCAACATGCTATACATACATATGCATTACATATTGCTTTCTAAATATATATATTTATCACATGTATATGTGTATGTGTGTATATTTATCTTTCTCAGAGAGCAGAATATAGGATTTGCATTTGTTATAAAAAGATTTTTTTTTTGAACTATGCCTTGGCCATCTATTAGCAGTCTGAGATTGGGGACATTATTGAAATCTCTGAAAATTTATATAAGTAAGGATGGTATTTTACTGATCACATGATTATACTAAAACATTGAATTATATTTTATGTAATACTTGATATAAGCAAATTAATATATGTGAAATAGTAGCACTTTAAAAACTATAAGGAAAGATTTCAGTGTGTTCTTCAGATTTAATTAAAATGCATTTTTACTTTAAATGACAAGGCAGAATATAAGGTGAGATGACTCAGTAAACAATTATCCTTTAAAACTGTATGCAAGGTTAGACCGTTTTTCAAAGATAACAAGAAAGCAGCATTATTATTCTACGTTTATATAAAGAAACTGAAATACAAAGAAGTTAAGACTTAAGTGGCTGAGTTTATAATCAAACATGACAAATAGAGACTCATAAAAACCAGAGGGTGGGTTAGTGGTTACCAGAGGGCACTGGGGGATGGGTGAGGTAGATTGGGGTAAAAGGGGTCAGATATTTGAAGACAGAAGGAAACAGGACTTTGGATGTGAACACACAATGCCATGTACCTATGACATTCTGTTGAATCGTACACTTAAAACTTATTTAATTTTATTAATCATTGTCACCTCAATAATTTTTAATAAAAAAATTAAAAATAGCCTATAAAAAAACCAATGTCAAACTAATTATAAAGTCTGAGTGTGTTTCACAAAACTTCACTATGTAGAAAATATTGTTTTCTGTGCTCAGGATGACAGAGAGAAGATATTACGGCTTATGAGGGAAGAAATTAGTTATATTATATTATATTTAATACAATCATACAAAATAGAAGGGGATAAATGTCACAGAGAGGCCTACATAAGATATTAAGTGAATTGAGAATATAATCTCCAACTTTGAGAATAAGAGAACTTTATGAAGATGATAGCAATTGAATTAGTCTTCAGGCTGAGTAGATTTGGACTTAGGAGATGAACAAAAAGAATAGCATAAATAAAAACTGAAGTGCATGACATACCGGTGTATTCAGAGAAACTAGTCTACCTGCAAGATCTGTCCCAGGTCTGAAATTCTACAAAAATATATCAATTATTATTACAATTTTACTAACTTTTTGAAAAATCAGTCTGTCTACCAACTCTTGTCCCCCAGTCCCATGCTGTGAGAAAGCATGGATTTGACTAAATAATAGTAGTTGACATATGTAGCAATAGCAGAATATTTTTAATGGTATATCATTGATCGAACATCAATAAGAATTAAATGGATAGGGTTTTTTATTCAAAATATATTATTGTTTATGGCATAATAATGAAGCTGGAAACTAAAAAAAATGAAAATAAGTAAATAATTTGTTATTTTTATGAAAACACATCGAAGTCTGAATAGTGATCTCTGGTAATATCAATAAATAAGAATATTGCACAAAATACTGCTACGTGCACCTATCATGAGGAAAAATACTATTTTGGGCGATATTTTTAATGTTGCTAAAGAAGGCAAGGTAGTCAGTATATTGTTCTGATAAATAAAATTCTGCAATTTAGAAATCTGAATCGTCAATAAAAATGTTCAATAAATAGTAAAACATTGTCTATAAAGGAACTAGATTGTATTAGGATCTATTGAATTTGGATAAAAGACAATATGTAGGGTTTTGTTAACTATTGGAAGATAATATGATAACAATTTTATGGAAATTATTTATAGTAAATGCAATGAATTTAATGAATATTGTAATGATTCTGCCATTAGTGCAAAATTATATATAACATGAAAAGTCTACTTGTTAATATTCTGAGTCATAAAGATATTAGGTAATGAAAGCTCTTGCAATCAGCAATCATATTATAAGCTGCTTTTTTTTTTATCACAAAACTGTCTCTTTAACAATGAAAAATGATGTTCACCTAATCATTTAGAGAAGATAATGTTTTTATAAGTACTGCCGGAAATATATAGCATATTTTAATATTCCTGTGGTCTCACCAAGTAGTTTTCTGGAAGGTGTTATATTTTCAGTGTTACAACCTTGTGTAAACAGATCATCAAGCTATATATAATGCCCCTTCAGAGATAACAATACTGACTTGTATGGATTGTGTCTGCATTAGCAAAAAGATATTTTTACTTAAATGTGAATAGAAAACATACTATTTCTTTCTGCCTATCTATTATAATACTTTACAACTAAACCTAGATTTTGTGAAGTTTAGTGACAGGCTTTGTATAATGACATGATTTTAGAAAGTCATTCTATCATAAAATACTAAGGCAGTATCATGAATAAAAATATATAACAATAATGAGTAAGCAATCTTTTCAAAAATTATTTATTAAGTACCTATGTGTATGGAGTGTTGTGATAGTTAAAATGACTTGGAAAGATGAGATTTCTTTCCCTTAAGAATATATACTCTCAGACAGACAGTGATAAAAATGACAGATATAGTAAGGGTAAAAAGTAATCATTTTTTACATCCAGAATGCATTCCCTCTGATAGTTCACAAAAAGAAAGCCCAGAAAACTAGAAAGTCCCTAAATGAATATCTGGAAGAATAGACTAAGGCTAGAGAAGTTGAGAAACTTATCTTGATCCATTATTTACTGGTACATATAATGACAGACAGATTTCCTGACTTCTAGTTTATTATTTTTTTCTGCCATGGTATAAAATGGAAGAAAGTAAAGCCTAATTTGCAAACAGGAAAAAATTAATAGTAAAAACAGCACACCATCAACTGTTAATTATATTACTACAGTGTTATTACAGTAGTTATAATGTTTTCTACAAAATAGAAAATGCCTTTTTTTCCTTTCTGGATAACATGAATTATTTTTATATATTCTAATAGGCATAAGATGGTATTCTTGATTTTTCTTCAGAATTTTTGTTATTATTAAAAACTTCTTTGATTTTACTAAGATATTTAAAATAAATTCTTAGTGTGAACATCAAGTATTCTTTATCATCCATTGTTTGATGAAAAAACATGGAAATCTATTTAATGGCATTCAATAAATTTAAGTTAAAATTGAAGTCATAGTTTTAAACACATAGAGGAAATTGTAAATCCTCTGGTAAGTTTGTGGATATTCCTCACCCTGGCATTTTGTTGTCCTAAATATTTTTAGTGAAGTATATAGATTTTTCACTGCAAAGATTTCTTTTTTATAATTAAAGAAGGTTAATAGTTTCATTTTTAACTTACAAGGATTCTATGTTTTATTTTCTTCCGACTCAAAAATTTAATTAGAATGTTGATTCAGTTTTATCTGCATGGAACACTATATATTTGCTTTAAATCTGTTGGTAAATGCAAGTAATTTGCCAACAGACAAGATGTCAATACGTGAATTGAGGCACTTGATTTCAGAAGTGATGTTCAAATAGATGTTTATATTTATTTCTTTTTTCAGTCAAGTTCTGTTAATATGACAATGTGCTATTATATGATTACTGATTTTAGGAACTTTTTTTCATTTGGAATTTCTAGACAACCAAATTAACTACCTAAAGAAAGGATATTTGTTTTGAAAATGCTTTCTATGTACCTTATTTCCATAGTTAAATTATAAATTGCTTTCACTTTGATATTAAACTTTCATGTTATATGAAAGGAGGAGTTTGTATAATTTTGATAGATTCTTGAAAGCTAAATAAACTGATATGAATTGCAGTCCGTAGTTCTAATGTCACACTTAAATAAGTTTTTATCAATTCAAAATGATCTTTATGTGTAAAAAGATCCAAAGAAAGATGTGTTTCTATTAAGCATAAAAATAATTAGGTTTTTGTAAGAATAATGTAACAACTGTGAACATTTATACTGAAACTAATTTATTTTTTTAAAAAATAGGTAATAAGATTGTAAAATTTGAAAATATTAAAAACCTTGAAATAGTTATTTTAAATAACCTAAGTATTCATGATTATATTCAAATTCCATCTCTCTTTATGTGAAACACATCTTAATGGAATATAGATTTGATAATGACAGTATAAGAAAAAAGAAAATTAATTTTTCTAGGAAATCATAGTTGCTATAATAAAGTATTACTTATTGGAACCATCTAATAACCAGAGCAATAAAATATAAATATTATGTTATCATTCCTAGATATTAGATCATTAGTATATGAAAGACCTTTATTTGAGAAAAATAGCAGACTTTAGTGATCAGATTTAAGACTTGCAGTAATATAGGTTAAAGGTGATGGGCCAGAACTGGAGGGTCAGTAGTAATAATTCAGGAAGGTGGTCATATTTGGAAAATGTAACTTATTAGCAAAATCATCTCGATTACACAATGCATGGGAGGAAATGAGTAGGGTCAAGGATAATATCCAATTATTTAGCTTGCATACCAAGATAAACAATGATGCTGTTTATTAAAACAGGGAATGCAGAAAGCCATGCAAAATTTGAGACATATAGAGTAAAACTTCAGATATTTTGGTATATTGTTACCTCTAAGAACCCTAAGGGAATTAATGTACCACACTGAACATAACCCAATAAGTCTTTAATACTCAGGAATTACTGAAATATTATGTTATGCTTCATGGTCATCACAATGAAAAGAAATGCATGTACATGTGTATATATTTATGTTAACAAGATATGTACAAAATAGCTTATTAACATGCTTTATAGTAATACAGTGCATAATATTTTCTGTGGTTTCTTTTTATATATATATATATATTCCAAAACCATTAACAATGAGTTTTTAGCAAACATTTTAAGAATTAGCAGAATAAATTGTTAATACACATTTATCTTTATACTTTTATACAAGTATTTAATTTGATGATTATTAGCTAGTTAGTAATGCTCAATCTTTTGATTATTGTATTCAATTTTATCTAATGATGTTTAATTTTTTAAGAAAATTCTGAAAAACTCCCTTCATTCTTTTATAATGGACCTCTATCTCTGCATTGTTATTTGGTGAATGAATGTTTTAGCATAATCTGCCATTGCTATCATCCTTAGTAAATTATGGAATGATCATTTTCTATAATATAAAATGTACATTTATCTTAAATTTCTGATAAATATTTGTCCTTAAGTGACAATTTAAAAATAGATTTAAGTTAAATTTTTTAACAAAAATGGACAGGAGGCATCTACAAGTGCTGCTTGGCTGTCTGAGAATTTTGTGAGGCACAGAATTCTGTATATCATCTTCAGTGTACTCACTGTGAAATGTGTTTATCTTAATGGAAATTGTTCCTACAAAGAAAAGGAAGTTGCAGTAAACTTTTTACCAGTTATTCAAATAATGTAATCAGACCCTTGTTGTGCTGGTGACCAGATAGGACTAAAGAAAAACATTTATGATGTTTAAAGCATTATAGATGTTACAGATTACAAGACATCTTGAGAGGTAATGCATATTTATAGTGGCTGCCTGAAGGACGTTAAATGATCACTGTCTTTCTTCTGATGTTGCTATAATTGGTCATTATTGACAATAATACTTTACTAAATTAATAGGTAAATTAGACATCTTAGTATATGGTACTTGTCTATTCTAAAGGGATAAATACTGTCATCTAAAATAAAAATTGGGAAGAGAAGATATGACAGAAAAAAGAGAGAGACAGAGAGAAGAGAGATGGAAGAGAGAAAGAAGAAAGTCAGGCAAAGATTAAGTGTGGTATATTTTACATATATTATAGTTTAAAATTTATCAGCTGTGCAGTGATCAATTATACACTTTTACATATTTAAATAAATATTTCAAGTTTCAATTATGAACTTTATACAAAACAACCAACATTTGTTATTTTCTCATGTGACATTATCAAGTCTAGTCACTACAAATATAAAGATAGATAAGAAACGGTTTATCTTCTCAACTCTAGGAAATTAAACAGTAAAAAGCAATTACAAAATAATATTGTATGAGATAAAAGTGACTTGTTTAAACTACCATGGGACAACAAAAAAGGGCCCATCTCAGGGATGGATTCTGAACAGAAATACCTTTCGAATTAAGTATATCGCTGAATGGGATTTCTTAAATCAAAGCTACTAAGGCTTTTCTATTAAAAAAAAAATGCATTAGCAAAGACAGAGGTGTACACATTTGTAAGCAGTTTGGTAGTGGAGGAAGATGGAAGTGCAAAATGAAATTAATGAAAAAAGAACCTTAGGAGGGAGGTAGCAGCTAGATCTTGAAACAGTGAAAACAATATTGAGAATCTGAGATAATCTACATAGTGATAAGCAAGATATTGGCAGCAATATGGAATTGTCAGATCTAACATTAGGAAGATTCTTTATGAAGCTGAGTATAAGATGCAGTTAAGAAGCACAAACAGAAGCAGGAAGAACAATAGATTAGTACAATCAATGATGTGTTTAAATCAATGATTACATTTTCAGGAGTTTTGATATCCCAATGATGTTACATTAGAAAGTGGAAATTGGCCCATGGTGGGAACCTTTACACCACAGATATTGGCAATTGCTGCAAGTCACCTTGTCCTATCTCAGAGAACTTGTTTTTAAACATTTTCCAGACCACTACTGACTACAGGTTGTGATCCTCTAGGTGATAAATTTGGAGAGACTGAACAAGGATAATTGGGTCAATAAGACGGTGTGGATTTAAGGAATATTTAAGAGAAAAGACCTAAGACACTTGGTGAAGGATAAGACCGGTAATTTCTAGGAAAGATTTTTAGAATATATACATTTCATAATCCAAATTTAGTATTAATAGTAATCTTATTAACAAGTTTGCTGTGATTTTACAAAGAAGACATCTAAGTTAAATTCTCGTTTTGTCAAACTTCAAATTAAAAAAACACTCTCATTATCTCTAGAAACATTGATATATCATTTTATTGTAGTGGAAATAATTTATATATGTGATACAATAATATTTTGTTAAGGAAAATAAGTATGGGGAATTTGTTGCAAAATTTTTGAGTGACCCAAGTAGGAAAAGGTTAACATTTTTTTCTTATTGAAGAAAAATGTAGATTAAAATGAAACTAAATTAGTTGAGCAAAGTAAAGATCTGAACCTACGATTTTGTTTAATTGTATATGTGCAATTCATATTTCCTCAGACACAATTCATTTTATTAGAATCATCTTTTATAACTGTCTATATGAACATTCTAAAAGAACATAGGTGACAACTCAACATTTTTTCTCATGATTACATCTTTGGTAGGATATATGAATTAGTAACATTTTCTTTTGAGATCAGTTTATCTTACTGCGATATGGAGTGTGATTTTTTTATTTAAGAATTGACACATTTCTTCAAAAATTATTTTTGTGAAGTATCATTAAAGGTGTATATTATTATCACGCCCTTTGCAGACATTTTGACACTCCACTAAAAATGTATAATTAAATATTTTAACACTTTGTAACTATGTTTAAACAACAGATGAAAGTGCTACATGCACCATTGCCTATAAATATTCACTTGTTATCACTTCATGTTGTAATTAAACAACTTTATTTAAATATCATGTTTGGAAAAGGTTTTTACATTAGCACTGCATTCCTAGTTTTTATAATTTAAAAAGTAGCACATTTTCCTATAAATAGTTATAGATATATGAAATAAGCAATGCCAGTAAAAAAAAGAAATTCATGTGAGACTACACTGCCTCTTTAGTTTGTGTTTTTCAGTCTTTTGGGATTTATGAACGATTTTCTTATTTTGATTTTAAACTTGACTTGTGAAGTTATCACCTGCTGAAATATAAGATTTTTGAGACATTATGATAGTTTACAGAGATAGTAGGATTTATCAACTCTAACTGAGATTATTCCTCAAAATCCAGGCTACATGGTGACCTTTTTTACCCTTTTAGCAAAGAATTGCATGCTTTTTCTCATAAACTACTCACTCTTGGCTGCTGCCGAATCCAATAAAGCAAAATACATTGCATCTAATATTTCCTATCCCTAAAACCCATTTTATAATATGTGTTACTTGACCTTTTACCATTTCTTCATGCCTAGACAGCTTACAAAAATTACTAATGTTTTTTAGTATGAAAATTCTAAAGTATGAAAATTTGTCTGTAATGGTATATAACTGTCTCCATAGAAACAGTATCAGTTGAAAGACTATTCGTACATTTAGATAACATATAGCTCTAAACGTGTTAGTAGATTTGAACTGAAAGAGTTTTATGAACAATTTCATCAGTTTTTTTTTTTTTTTGAGACATGATATCAGTGTTAAGAACTGAACTATGCCAACTTGATCATTAAGAGCTATTATTTTTCTTGTACCATCTATCAGAGACCTCAAATATTTAGAGAAAGATGAATTATCTGTCATCTCCCCATACAAACACTGCTTTCTTGGCTGCTAGGTGTTATTACATGAATGTTGATGTGTATGGAGGAATTTGGTGTACGACTGGCTTTTACCTTTTATCACACTTTCATATAGAAAGAGATAATTAAGCGTGGAGTGATATTATCGCTATTGATAATCTATTTATAATATTGTAGAAAATTATAACTTACATTGGAATAGCTGAAGGAAAGTATGTGTCGTGTCAGCTTTGAGTCTAGTGGTTCAAAGGACCCTGAAATCTCTCTATAGGAATTGGATGCATAATTATATCATAGTCAGAAATTTGTGGTGCAAATTTCTTAAATTAGTTGGATAGGATTCTTAGAGAGTGGTACTGTCTAAAAAAATCTGCATAGGGTGTGCTGATTTCTTATACATCCCTGACCGTATGCTTTTACTATTCTTGTTTGTATATGAACAAATCATCTATTAGTGAAAGAATAGAATGATTAATAATAATAATAAAAAAAACCTTATATATTTTCATGTTCTTATAATAGTGGTAGAATTTACACCTGGTTGAGCACAATAGATTAAAT
>KE763082.1:54048-68217 GCA_000465285.1 Eidolon helvum | reverse complement strand
GAACTCAAGAATGGGAGTTTTGCTTGGGATGGAAGAAAGATTGAGGGAGAGAAATTTTGTAGCCAAGTCACCAGAGGAACAAACAGTGGAGGCATTTTTTGCAAATATATGGGCCTCAGAAAGATAGAGCCAAGCAGATAGGAGGGTAGAAGTTTGGGGGTGAGAGTGGGATCAAATGTAAATTTCCTCCAAATGAAAACCAGGCAGCACTGTTATTGAGTGCACTCCTTGTGTGAGGCGGGAAAACCGACTCTTTCGACCCCATTCCAGGGTGACGGTTTGATGCTAATTCACTTGGGCAGCTGAACCCAAGGGAAAACTCTGTGTGAACGTTGCTCTAAAGTTATTTTTTCTTTCCACTCCTTTGAAGAGTCTCGGTTTACAAGACTATGTCAATACTCAAGCAATCCAACTGAAGCATCAAGTGTAGAGTGCTCTGTGTCCTGGACTTGGCATTGAGTTAGTAAATGCACAGGCCTGGCAGCCATTTGTCCTTCTCCTTCCTACTTGCATGGAAATTTTATAAATTTTGTAGATTTAGCGTGTTCACCCTGCAAATGCTGGCTCTTATCTGTAAATAGCACTGCTGCCTCCTCATCTTGCCCCTGTAGCCATAGGGATGAGTGTCGGAAGCATCTGCCATCTTCTAAGATACAGGGAGAGGTCAGGTCATTTTTCAGGGGACTGCATGAATAAAATTTTACACAGTAGCTGAGCTTCTAGAAAACTCACCAAGGAGAACCTGAAAGTTGATCAGCCGAGGCTTGCTTCCAATGTTTTCGTATAGATTCTCAATTACTTGATGAGCAGTCTGTAAGACCAAAAAAACTTGAAGCAAAAATAGTAAATTGCCAGGTCTGCTTAGAGACCTGTAATGCACATTTGGAACCTCAGAAAACTTAAAGTCATCAATGCAGACCATTACCAGGTCCTTCAATGTCCTCCGCCATGTTCCAGCCAAACAGTCCTCGGCCCCACTCTTAAGGCATCCCTGCCACAGTGAGGCAACCAGTCCATCCTTGGTTAACTTTACTTGCCAGAAAAATTCTTTATGATTGATAATAATAGGCAACTGAGATGAAAAATACACTCAGATTTACAAAATTAAATATGATTTTTTAAATGATAGTAGGGATAGCCCTAATACTCCTGGTTTGGTTCTCGCATATCAGTGGTGGTCGTCGCTGATAAAATGGAAGTCCCAGCGTCCATGACAGTGGTTCCCAGCCCTGCGTTATATGCTGTGAGCTTTTACAATGGACAGGGCAATTTGATTTTGTAACAAGCTATAACTAACACGATCAAGTGGCTTACCATGAGATGGGCATTACAGCAGCTTCTGGCTCATACACAGGTCATTTCACTCCCACCACAGCCCTCTGGGAGGATGGCATTAAATCTATTTTGCAGATGAGAAAACAGAGGTTAGGGTGACATTGGCAGTCAGTAGCAGAGCTGAGCGTTGAACCCTCGCAGGTTTGATTTCGAAGCCTGGGCTCCACCCATGAAGTTCCCTCTGAGAGCGGTCCTGTCCATAGCTACTCTTCAGGGAGAGGCTGGATGAGAGCGGTCAAAGGGGAGCCCTTAGTCAACCACAGAGAGGTCCAAATGAGGTCAGTTCAAGGTCATTGCTCTTCTGATTTCTCGTCAGCCTAGCGGAAATGTGACCTCAACTGTCAATGCCTAAAAGGGATCGCAGGGAAGCAATAATATTTAATGACATTTCTGGATTCCCTTAAACCTATGATGCATACCTTTATAGGTTTATATAACAATAAGTAATATAACAGAATCACAGAATTTCAGAGTTGTTTGGCTCTTTGCAGATCATCTAGTCTAGGCTTCTACTGGAATTATCTGTTGGGAATAATCTTACAAAAAGGGACTTGAAGGTTTATGGGGGAAAAATTGAATGAATGAGGGTGGCAGGGCTGGCATAGTTTCTTCTGCTATGTGGCCACTTTGGGGAAGACAAAAAAAATCTGAGTCCCAGTTCTTGCCTCTAAAAAATGAGCCAAGGAAAAGAGTCTTGCTGAGCTTTGACAGTCTCTGCCTCAAAGTTCCCATGGACCAACTCCTGCTATGTAGCTCTATGTGTTGAGGCAAAGGATAGAGAAATATCCCTGAGCATACAGAGAGTTTCCTGCTAGCTACACAGGGCTAAAAAGAAAACTAACAATTTCCCAAACTTTTCTTAGAAGCCATGGAGGACAAGGGTGGAGTCAATGAAAGTTCCTACTGTATGAAGCTGACTACTGTGTTTTCAAGAACTCAGACTGTTGAAATATTCTTCCATCCACTAAGCTGCTCTTTGCCTCTCCATGTTAGTTACCATTCCTAAGCCCCAGTTTTCTTATCTACAAAAAGAGAATAACAATTGTACTTGTCTCCAGGATTCTCATGAAGATTAAATGAGATAATCCTAGTATAACACTTGGAAAACACCCTGGCACATAGTTAACACTTGACTAATAATGGCTGTTATATTATTATCACTCTACCCACTGGTGAATGTTAGAGACAAATTAGGGACACACTGCTAGCAGAAAAGGGGGAAAGCTTTATGTTGTGCTTCATTTTGTCTTTTAAATTTTCTTTAACCATCTATGTGGTGGTTTTCTTATATTTCAAACTAAGGGTATTCAGAACTGGTGCTGAAATTGAACTTAATTGTAGATGTGTCCCCAGGCCAATATAGGGGGCAAGGAAAGAAAAAGCGAAGAATACAAATAAAGGAATTGAGGGATTTTAGCATTGTTTCCTACACACTTAAGCTGAGAGAGGCCTTTTCTTCAATGCTTTTCTCCTAAGAGGAAACTCTTCCAGAGTCCTAGTTAATTTTATTATTGGTCTATCATCAGTCGAGGATTTAATGCACTTAATTCCTGAAGACATTATCTCGTTTAATCCTCACAGCCACTAGTTGAGATAGGTTACTTTGCCCCATTCTCCAGATAGCTTGCAGAGCCAGGATTTGAACCCATGGTCTTACTCCAAGGCTCAGGCTTTTAATCACCAAAGTTCACCGAAATGTCAGTGGATCTAGGTCCTGTCTTAAGGCTCAGGCCAAGGAGGCTGAGGAAGAAAACGGGAGTGTGACATTGTGCTATTATCCAGAATACTGGTCCTTGCAAATCTAGGGATCTTTGTGCAAATCTCTTCAAGAGCAGTTCTTTGAGAAGGCAGTGTTGTAGCAAACTGGCTCTGAGGAGGCCAGCTGGGCAGTTTATGGGAACAGCTCCTAAGGGGAAGGTTCCCTGAGAGAGACTTCAGTCGCGTCAGACCCAAGGTGATTCGTTCCTAGGGACCAGAAGGCACGTCCAAACGGCCGCCAAGTTACCTACTGCGAAGAACACCTCTGCTCCTGCTCTCATCCCAGGACACAGGGCCAAGGGTGGCTGAAGGGTAGGCCTCAGGCCCACAGTCCCAATTTCCACCAGTACTTTAATTCATTCCAAATAAAAATGATCAAAGTACTATTTGATAAGGGCAGGTAATATTTTCTTAACTTTACATATATAAATAAAATCATCTTGAAAAATATTATTTAAAATGATAGGAAATCTAAGTTTTTAAAGAAAATGCTTACTTTTCAAATGAAGCTTTAAGACAAGAACTCAGGGCTGGCCTCCTACTCTCACAACCAGATTTTTACCTCAAGCTCCTCCTAGATAGAAATTCTGAAGTTGAGGCAAGAAGAAGCCTCTTTGAGAGCAAAGGTTTGCTTAATGTCTTAAGGACAAAGGGGCAGAGGGACAAAACAGCGGCCATGGCAAAGTCCTTGGTTTATACACTTCTCTCATAAGTGTCTCTGTGAACTGGAAGTTAATGCTTTGACAGTGACTACTACCTAATTCTTATTGTAAAATTTAACCCCTCACTCTAAGAGCTTTGAAAACTTGCCTATTTTTAAGTGTCTTTGTTCTACCCTCACATTTGATTATGCTTATTCTGTCTCCACGTTTGATTAATTATCTACCAGGATATAAAATTCTACATTGGAAATCATCTTTTGTGAGGTTCTTGAAGCCTTGCTTCCTTGTCCTTTAAGATCTGCTGTTGCTCCTGAGATGTTTGAAGTCACTCTGGTTCTTAATGCCTAGTATGTGCCTAGTTTTTCTTTTTGGAAACTTGCAAGATTCTGTCTTTATTCCCACAGTATGAAATCTGACAATGATGTGCCTGATATGAATTTACTTTCATCCATTGGCTGAGCACCGGGTGGGACTTTTCAATCTGAAAATACATGTTCTTTGATGCTGGATAATAATGCTCAGTTATTCCATTGAGTATTTTGTCTTCTCTGTTTCCTTTGTCTGTATCTCTTATAATTTGGATGTTCGTCTTCCTAGGCCAGCAGTCCTCAATTATGCACCTAGACTAATTCTCAGATTTTTTTAAATTACTATTTTCTATTTTTTTAGTCTTTTTGCTTTACTTTTTAGTTTTTGTTGAATTCTTCATTTCTACTACTTGACTTTAAATTTTCAAAAGTACATTTTTGTTGTTTTCTAAAGAACCCCTTCTTTAAAAATATTGCAGCCTCTTCTAGCTTCATGGATGAAATATCTTTCTTACCTCTCCAAGGTTGTTAATGTTACCTGTTTTCCAAGTTTAATTTTTTCCCGCATAGTCTCTTTTTCTTCCAAGATTGTTTTCTTTCAGTGTATTTTGTTTTCCATCTTTCTTCTGTTATCTACTCACCCTTGATGTCTGCTCATATTTATAAGGAAGGGACAATCTGTGACCTTGGTAAGCTCTGCTGAAGGGCAGTGGTTCTCAACTGGGGGGCTTTTTAAGCATAGACCTTGGGGCCCCACTCTCAGTGGTTCTGATTCTGTAGGTTTGAAGCAGGGTGCAAGAATTTGTATTTTTAGCAAGTTCCCAGGTGATGTCCATACTGGAGGTTTGGAGACCACACTTTGAGAATCACTACTCTGACTGGCTGTTTTCTTGGGGACTTCTCCAGATCAATACTTTCAGGTATTTCCCCTTACACTGGTCAGATTCCTCAAAGAAGGATCTTCCAAGCTTATGCTCAGGGTCTAGGCCTGGCTGCCAGTATTTGGCTAGCCTAAGAGGACTTGGAGGGAGGGCTTCATCATTAGATATGAAAATGTTCATTTGATCCCCCTGTTTTATTATGATATATTTGCAAATCAACTATTTCTGACTTGTGTCACTGGGGATGAGGGACAGTCTCTCAGCTGGACAGTGTCCTAAGCAGAATCTCAGCTGATCTTTTTAGAGCCCCACCTTTACCCACAATTACTGGAATCACCATCTCTGAGTGTTTTGGGACATGCTGAGTGTTTTGGGATGTGCTTCTCATTCCCTCTCTGTCAGCTAAGGATTCTGCTTTCTTAGGTCAGCAAAGTCTGTTGTCCTTGTCTTTCTACTTCCAGCTTCCAAGATTTTGTTGCTCTTGTTTCCTCCTTCATTTTCTTTGTCCTTGTGGGTTTATGTCCCTTTTAAGCCTCCATTACTATCATTTTAGTAGTCTTTCAGGAGGAAAGGGAGTTAAATGAAAATATTCAATCTGTTATCTTTACCCAAAAGTCCCTAACAGCACTATAAAAGGATTTGGCTTAGTATTAATTGCTGATTATTCTGAGCTATTTGTATTTGTTAAGACAGATGTGGCCTAATTGTGACTATTTTCTGTTCATGGGCTATCTTTTCTTTCCATTCTAAAGAAAGCTACTTATTTTTAAATGATGTTTTGTTGTGTTTTGTTTTGTTTTTAAACACATCTTCAGTAATGACTCCCAGAAGAAAATATGAAGATTCTCTTTTTTTCTGGCTTCTCAGACTTGGATTAATTAGAAAATGCCTTCAAGAAACAGTAAAGCTCTAAATCAGATTCATTTTGATATTCAGCGTAACATATTCAAGTTGTCAGAAATTTTACGATGCCTCTAATGAAGTGCTCAGCATAATGAATTGTACAATTATCATGAAACGAAGTTCTAATGAGCAATTACCATTCCTAGCAAGAACATTCCAGGCTTTTTATTCTCTTCTGAAGTGGGAGGCTAACAAGTAGTTATGAAAAAGACTAATGGGCAGCATGTGTAAGTACACAGACCTCAGTTGAAATGCCTCTTACAAATTCAGTTTTCCTCTAAGTTTTTAGGTGGCAATATAGCTTAAGAAAAAGGGTTGTCAGGACCCTTGTGCCCTATTGGTGGGAATGTACATTGGTGTAGCCACTGTGGAAAACAGTATGGAGTTTCTTCAAAAAATTAAAAATAGATCCGGCAATTTCACCTCTGGGTGTATATCCAAAGGACATGACAACAAGAGATATCTGCACTCCTGTATTCATTCACAGTAGCCAATATATGGAAATGGCCTAAGTGTCTGTCTGTCAATGGATGGGTGGATAAGGAAGATGTGGTACATATATATGTATGTGTGTGTGGGGGTGTATATATGTATGTATGCATGTATATAAACTATTATTCAGCCATTAGAAAGAAATTCTGCCATTTTTGTCAATACAGCTACATCTTGGGAACATTATGCTAAGTAAAATAAGTCAGGCAGAGAAAGACAAATACTGTATATGTGGAATCTAAAAGAGCTGAACTCACAGAAACAGAGATTTGAATGGTGGTTATCAGGGGGTGGGGGAAATGGGGAGATGTTGGTCAAAGAGTATAAACTTTCAGTTATAAGATGAATAAACTTGGGGGATCTAATGTACAGCATGGTGATTACCTTTAATAATTCTGTCCTATGTACTTAGAAGTCGCTAAGAGAGTAAATCTTAAATGTTCTTACTACATGAAAGAATTAATAATTATGTGATGTAATAGGTAACACTAAGGTTGCAATCATTTTGTGTTATATAATTGTAGCAAATCAATACTTTGTATACTTTAAATGTACACAATGTTTATATCTCAGTAAAGCTGGGGAGGTGTGGTTCTCAGGTATGGTCCCCTGGTCTTTCTTGATCTGTGTGAGCTTTCCCACATAGGAGCTAGAGCTGGATGAACTAGGGTGTCAGGCATGAAACTCTGACTAACAAATCATGGCTGTGAACTGAGTCTCATCCATGGAACAATATCTTTCCCTTCTGTCCTATAAATTTGTGATATCAAGTGACAATAGGAAGGTATATGACCCAGAGGTTCTTTGTTGCCATCAAAGATCTGAGGGAGAAAAAAATCTGTGAATTATCCCTCTAGTTAAATTAAAACCTGCATTTACCAAATTCCCATCTTGTGCTGGCTGTTATTCTAGATGACTTACCAGGCATTATTTTGTATTCTCACAACAACATCCAAGATACATTTTTTATAGATAAGAGAAGCTGAAGCTTTGAGATGCTGAGCCAAGTGGCCAAAGGTAAGGGCAAAAATAATCAGAGCCCAGCTAGACTTCGAGGAGAAAGCCATTATCTTGGCTGGACTCTTCCTGGCTTTCTTTCTGATCCCCTCTTTAACCCAGATTAAGCCATTAGCTCACTGCCTGCTTTCTGGAACCTGCTTTGTACAACTCCAGAAAACAAACCTGCTTTCTGGCACTGATTATGTTATAGCCTATTATGTTATGTAATGTGAGGGCCGTGCTTCGACCTTTTGCTTTCCTCACTGAGATGGTAAAAAATGATGAAAATTATGTACCATTGTTATTGGTTATAGTGCTTTTGCTGTAAATAACAGAAAACTCCAAGTCGCCCAGCTTCAAAAAAGTACAGAAAATGAATCATCTCACATAAAAGAGGACCTGGTACAGAACACCTTTAGGCTTGGTTAAACCAGTGACTTTGCTATGCCACCAGAGCCCTAAGCTCCTCCCATCTTCCTGCTGTCATCCTCAAGACACGTACACTGCTCCAGCATCCAGTGAAAGAAAAGGGACAAATGCTAGCATTTTGCTTTTTAAATCTAGGTAACATTTCTAAGGCAGACTTACACTTATGCCTCATTGATAGGACTGGCTCACCCCCAAATTCATCGCTGACGAGGGATACAGGACTGCAGTGATTAGATTAGACTAATTTGGGTTTGTTCCTGAGTCAGGTTAGATAAAGTGAACAACTGTACAAAATCAGGGCTCTGACCACAAGGAGTAAGGAAAAAATTGGCCGTTAGAGAACTGATAGTGACTTCTACTAAAGTGAAGTATGACAAATTTCTCTGAAGAAATATTACCTAAATTTAAGTTTTTCATGTGTCTATATTTTCTACTCTTGTCCAGATTGTGGTCATGGGAATGAAAAGGCTTGGTTTGAGACCTTAGTTGGGGAGCCACAAAGAAACAAAAGAAACTTCTTCTATGTTAGTACTTCGACGATATTTCCACACATTTAGACAAGCGCTGTAATGGAGAAATATATTTAACTATCAATACTACAAAACAGCAATAGGATTGGGAATCCACAAAGAAATGGATATTTAACTTTTGGTTAAAATTTAAGATTTGGGCTGTTATTATCTGATCAGAGACAAGTCGAATGCTAGAACCCAAAGGTGCTGATGGCAACATGCACAAAGCCTTGCTGAAAAACCCCTGGAATCTAATTTCAGTATTCCCAGCCCCACTGTGGAGCTGGCACATTGCTCTCATTCCCATTGGACACAGTTCTCTACAAGGCTGACAAATGGTGCAGCCTGCAACTCTTCTTACGTATCATTTGTGCTGTCAGCATGAGATTTCCTCAGTTCAGTAAAGTAGATCATATAGACATATTTGATTCATCTGTCTTATTCTTGAAAAAATTGAGGATTAATGAGCATCTCCACTACACACAAAGTGTTTTTAATTCTTAGAAGAACTGCTCGTTATGAAATAGCAACATCCCTAATTATCAGTCATTAAGCTTCCCACCAACCTCAGCCAGCAATTAAATACATAGAAAATAAAATATCTCTTTTCCAAACACAAACCTGATGCTGTTACTACATACTCAGAAAACCTTTCATGGTGTCCTATTGCCAACAGAACAAAATCCAAACTTTTCACAAAACATTTAAGATCTTTGGGACTCTGGTCCTTCTTTTTCCTCCACTATTGTTTTCTCCAGTCTTTACCAAAACTCTCACTGATCCTGGCTGGTATGAACTTTCATGTTTCTGTATCTTGTCTAATTTCACGCCTTTATTTCTATCATTTAAATACCTATTTATCTTTTAAGACTCTGATCAAATCTAGTTTCTCTAGAAGACCTCGCTTATCAGCCATCCTTTATTGATTAATTGGAATTAATCTCATCTCCATGTGCTTTGATGTTTGTTTCCACTTGTTTAATGTTTTTGACAGTCAGTGCCTAATAAAGATATTTTAATGTCTGCTGACCCTTCTGGGCCACCACATTCAGAGCTTCCTAGGATGGAGAACAGATATATCTTCATCAATCCCATTCTTCCTGTTTGGGCAAACAGGGAGATCTCATTTCACCATCTTTTTTGCAGTTAGTTTGAGCTTATGTGTTTGGGTTCTGACTGGTGGATAGGGGTAGAGGGATGTAAACATCTTCCAGAATCAGCCTTTAAAAATATTTGATAACCCTCCAGCCCTCTTCATCTTTTGTGGATAGAGGCCAAAATCACAGGATGAAAGGTATCTGGATCCTTGAGGACTATAGGGCAACTACATAGGAAAGCTGTCCACTCACTTGGAAATTGTGTGAGTGGGAAATAAACTACTACTATGTGAAGACACTGACATTTGGGGATAACTGGTTATCACAACATAGCCTAACTTCCTGGACTAATACAACTCCTAAAATAGAGGGGGCCATGTGTTCTTCATTTTTTATTCCCCTGGTGCTCAGTGCTTTGCATGTATTTCCAAAGTGAGATGAAGAGCAAAAAAAATAGCTGTCATAAAAATCATATATTTTCACCTAAGAAAGGACTGAAACTCCCTTAAAAGCAACATCTCTGTTTTCTGATTATGTGAGATTAATGTATGTTTCTGATATTTGCTGAGTTTAGCAACAAGAGTGAGGGGAACGTTGGATGGAAAGGGTCGATTAAAGGAGCAGTGTTTTTCCCCATGGTTGGGAAAATGTGGCTTGATTGTCACTTCCACAGCAAAACCTTCAAAGCCCACCTCTCTGCAGGAATACCCACCTCTCCTCTAACATTATTCTCTACAAGATAGAGCAGTTATCTTCAGAGAATTCATCTCAGGTTGTAATTATTTGCTTGGTTTGTTTGGATTTCAGATTAGACTGGAAACCTCATAAGAGGAGGAATCACATCTGCTTGTTCACTGTCGTTTCCAGGTCTCTAAAGCATGTCTAGCTCACAGAAGACTCAGGCTCATGGCAATGGGTAAGGTAAGGAAGGCGACAGAAGAAGTGCTGAGTAAAAAGTCACTATTGGGGGTGGAGGGCAAATAGCTCCTGCTTTAAAAGCCCCAAAATCACAGTTGTATGCAATGAAATAATCAATGCTACTTCCCAGAAAATGTAAAATTATGTTCAGTAAAGTACATTTAAGGAAAAAGAACATGACTAATGCCTATCTCAAGTGTAAAGCCAGCCAAATATGTCTGTTGATTTTTTTTTTTTTAACTCCGCGATTTACATGTGTCTCTAAGAGGGAGCTCAGCAAGATAGAAAGAGCACTGAGTCGTCAGCAGTCCGGAAACTCGGTTTCATGTTCTGGGCCTGCTGCTCACTGTGTGATCTAGGGCACACCGGGTCTTAACCTCTCTGGCTAGGCCAGAAGGTCATCACCTTTTAACTCTAAAAATCTCATGAATGTGTTTTTCACCCTAACAGTATAGGTTCTATTGACCAATATATTGTGTTATCTGTTCCTGGGGAGAAAACAATTTGCTGATATGGCAGGTGTCTAAGAGTTCTGTCTGCTGAATTGTCATCAAACGAGACAGAGCCCAGTGATTGCTGGCTATCCAACAAGGATCAGTGAAAACATCTAATATTGTGAGGTGTTTCTTTGATATTTGCTTGACTCTTGGAGATTTGTTTCTATGAAGGCTTTTCTAGCAAATAGGATGTTTTTATCAATAAGTCCCACTGTCTAAGTTAAACAAATAGTTTTAAAAAGAAGCCAATTTGAACAGCTAGCGTTTATATGTGTGGTGATAATTAGCTGCATAATCCATTTCTTTGTTCTGGTTAGTGCTGAAATCCTATGTCCCTGGACAGTGATTATACTCCTTAATCATCTAAATGATTGTTCAGAATTTATCTCCCATTTACTCTGGAGATGGGCATCTGAAGGGTACTTTTGAATATGAAGTAACAGCACTTACAAATCCTTCATTAAAAAACAGCTTAGCTATCAAGGTCATGAAATAGAATGAAATGAAGCACTCGATCAATCATTTAAAGAAAGATATTTGTTTTTTTACCAACTTTTATTGTCACTGTCATAGCAACTTCTGCTAATAGGAGGAGAAAAAAAAACACCACCTAGTTTCTTATTGTTAAGAAGAAAGTTGCTTCAGTGGGGGCTGGATCTAGAATTTGAGAGTTGTACTAAGTTAAAGGGGCTGATTTGGGGTACAAACTTCCAGCAAGAAGACTGACAGGTGACAGGGGATAGTCTCTACTCTGCGGTCATAGGATGGCTGCCCTGTCTCTGTTTTCTTAGGCAGGTTTGTCTGGGGACACATTAACTGAGTGAGCCTGCCTTGTACTTTCTTTTGTTCCTTGAGCCCAGTCCAGAAGCTGCTCATGAAATCCCTCCCTCTCCATCAACATCCACTAGTCAAATAATCAGATATCAATTACTTGGCTGAATGAGGACAAAATAATTGAACTGAACCATGTTACTGGCACAATTTCTGTAGCTTTACGTTGGCATTTATCTAGCCCTGCAGCAGGAAGTTCTCTTCCCATGAATAGCTGTTAATTAGAATGGGTTTGTTTTCCTTAATGGATTGATAATTCTTCCTATTACATTTAAAAATAACTTTTAGAAGTTTGTTTCCTTGGGATAGAAATGGCATAAACTGAAGAGGATAGCAGTCAAGGTCGTCAGGCATTAGACGTTTCTAATGCAGGATTTTCCTAATAGCATTTTCTAACACTATTAATCTATAAAACCTCCAGATATTTCAGTGACATTTCAAAGGATCTCATCATCTGCTTATGTCTCAGTCATGTTGAAATACTTAGCAATGCTCTTAGGGTCAGATTTGGACATTGTGCTGATGTTTTCACCCATGCTGTGTAAATGACTAATGTATCATCCTCCTCTTCCTCTATTGTAGGAGAGAGATGACTTAGTGGATCCCCAGCTTCGCAGAGGAGATTACTTTTACTAGAATGCCAAGATAACATGATGAAAGTCACCTATGTTCACTTTGTCCTCTTTCTTGATCTCATAAGGAGTTAGGGGGCTAAGAAGCTACAGTGTGTTGCCCCATTTTTCCTTCTCTTCTTTTTCTTATAGGAAATGATATTTTAATGGGCTTGATATGTGCCAAGAACTGCTTTAAAGGATTAATGTCTATTAATTCCTTTTATCCTCACAACAACCCTATGGGGTAAGGACTATTATTGGCCCCATTTTAAAGATGAAGTATTTGAGATATAGAAGATTTAAGTAACACTAGTTAGTGTTACTTAAATAGCTAGTAGATGACAGAGTCCGGATTTAAACCCAGGCTCTCTGACTACAGTACTCGCTCTCTTTACCATTTTAAAATTGAAAGTAGTGAGTGGGCACTAATTTTCAGCTGTGTGATGATACTAGAAATATCAAGGATGTAAATATCCTTAGGGAAAAACTGTATATATAGTCTCGAGCATCTGGATCAGTTGCCTTTAGAGACTGCTTTAGTTTGTGCTAAAAAAAATAATAATAAAATAAAAAATAAGAAAATAAAAACAAACAAAACTATATTTCTTTCTTTAGTCCTTCAAATCTCTCTTCTACCCTCAGTCCAGGTTTTCTTCCACCTGCTTATGTTGGAAGTTCACATCTTTTTGTAGTTTTAACCTGTATCTTCTATCAACTCAAGTTAGAATGCATCCTTTCTCCAGATTCCTGGTCTCCAAGGAAATGAGCTCATCTGTTTGGTTCTCTGGGTTCTTTCCATTGTATTTACAAGAATTCCTGATCCCCTTCTCTCTGCTGACAGGCAGACAGCTACTGGCTTTCTCATCTCACTTTATGTTTCCCCAAACTAAACATTGCATCTCATATGAACCACTGTTTGCCCAAATATAAATAGAAAGAAACCCAAATGCTCATCACCCGATCCAGGGCTTGTGAGGGTCATATGCTGGGGTCTATGACTCAGTTGTCTCTCCGCCTTTTGGGCTGCTTGGTCTACCTGGTCCCACTGCCTCTCACGTCTGCGATGTGGACTCCTCATAATGATGTATAAAGGGAAAAAAGCTGAGCACAACCAGAACCCAGAAGAGAGCATCTCAAAATGGGAAATTCAGATATCTTCTCAAGTCTATTACATCACTGTTGCCATTAAAAAACAACTGATGCTTGTCCAAGAAACACAGGCAGGAACTTGAGTGAGGTTTCTGGAGCATGACATCGGAAGTTTCATTTAATTCAGAGAATAGGGGCAAACATTAGACGAAATTAGAGAATTGTATGTCTAACAGGCAACCTAAACTTGTGTTACATGTTGTTGAATGGGCTCCTGGTGACCTTATAAATGAGTGACACCAAGGTGTCATTCCCCACTAAAACACCTGTTTGTTTGTCTCCCAGTCTTTGCAGCTGCTAAATCATTGATTTCTCTTTTACTTCACATCCCGTCAGCAGTTCCTACTGATGTCACTTTTAAAATGTACCCTGAATCTTTCCATTTCTCTCCATTTCCATTCCTGCCTCCCTAGTCCATGCTGCCATCATCTTGCCATGCACTCTCTCTGCAGCCTCCTCACTAGTCTCTTTGTTTCACTTTGCTTCTCTACATCAATTTTCCACACAACAGTCAGAATGATCTTTTAAAAACATATACTGGATCTTGGGACTACCCTGTTTAGTACCCTCCAAAGTCTCCCTATTGTACATGAAATAAACCCCCAACACCTTACCATAGCTTGTAGGGTTCTGTGGCTCTGGACTCGGCCAAACTTTCTGACCTTATCACATGCGACTCTCTATCTTGGTCCCCAAACTGCAGCTGCATTAGCCTTTGTCTCTTCATTGTTCTCACCTCTGGGTTCCTGTTTGTGTTGTCCCTTCTGCCTGGAAGACTCTTTCC
>KE763082.1:36683-54039 GCA_000465285.1 Eidolon helvum | reverse complement strand
CTCTTTCCCAGGTATCTACATGGTCAGCTCAACTCAGATAGTACCTAGAAAATGACACCATTCTACAGATTAGGACCATGTAGCTCTCCACAGTGTTGGATGGTGGTATGCTTCCTAAGTGAGTTCTGAGTGAGTCTATGACTCCACCCACAATCGTAGCTGAAGAACATGTCAAGAGTCTGTGTCTAATCTCAAGTCTAAACTACTCACTTCTGCCCAATCATTTGTTTTATCATATTTGTGATTTGCTTTCTTCATAGCATCTGTAGCCACCTGCAATAATCTTATTCATTTATTTCCTATCTTCCCCATGAAGATGGGAGCTCCTTGAGCACAGGATGCTGGCTGCTTGCTCACTGCTCTGTCATCAGTGCCCAGAACAGTGCTAGGCCACTGTAAAGCATAACATATTTTTGCACGAAGATTGTTAATGGCAGCAAGGAACAGAGAGGGCCTGAGAATAGGGCACACTGGGCTTCTTCCTGGCTCCCCCTTAACTAGCTGTATCGACTTAGAAATGCTGCTTTAACTTTTTCTTCACCTAGGCATGGATGATTATGACTTTTCTTTCAAGGTTTATATTCTATAACTAGTGAGAAAAAAAAGGCTTAACTAAGGAGAGTAACTTGTCACCAGGCCTCTCATAAAATAGATCAGAGTAGCTATTGGGGCCTGAAATGCTTCATGAACCAAAGGAAAATAAGCTTACATTCTTATAGTTTTAAAAGTCAAGTGTACTATATTCTAGTTCTTTGTAAATTACTCTCTGTGTAAGGCATAGATAGTACCACTGAATCAATCACAGCAGTTTTTAGATTACAGGGGCCAATTTCCCACCAGACTGGATGTGGGTTCTGAGTTACTCTGTGACTTCACCAGCAAGCATGGCTGGAGAGCATTGTGAGCACGAAAGGCCTGGCTCATCATCTAGGTCTCTCATTCCACAGCTAGAAACCTGAGGTCCAGAGGATGTCATGAGATACACGGGCAGATCTAAACTCCATGTTTCTAACTCCAGGAAGCTGCACTTTCCTCTACCACATTACTGCAAACTTTATCACCAAGAGAGCCACCTGGGTTCATGTCTTCTCAATGGCCTCTACTGGGCCATTCCCAATGCTCTTATTCTTTCAGCTAATAAATTTTCAAGTATCTACTCTGCCAGATGCTGTCCTTGGCACCAAAAACATCAAAGGGTTTAACTTCGATAGTCTGTGGTTCTGTAACTCAAAGTGGCTCTGGTCTCCCCTTCGAAGTCATAAACTAATAAGACAAGAAACTGTGCTCTACAACCTCAAGCCATTATAAACATATACGAGTCAATCAATGGATAAAAAAATCTATGAATGAATACATTGGGAGTGGGAGACAAGAAGTTGATCTTCTCAAAGAACGAATACATTAATCTTGGAAAAACTGGATAGGAAACTTGAACTTTTTGTATGAAGGAAAAAACTGGAATTTGGGGTTTTGAAAAATGTTTGTCTCAAAGTTGGGAGATGGCCAAAGAGTTTTCCTTTTTTTTCCCCTCTTCCCTGGTTTCAGGATTAAACTATATTTTATTTGATTATATAAGAAAAAGAGAGGAAAGACTTTGACCTGAATAACAAACCACAAGGTCATGCTTATCTAAAGTGTACAACGAGACAATTTTTTTTCTCTAAAATAAGGTCAATCTGCATACACAGGTATAAAACATGCCACCATGTCATGTGGCTCCTTTTCCCAGGTCCTTTGCCTGAGGATGCAGAGCTGGCAGCCTGGCTGGCATTGGCCTAGACGTAGACAAAATCCAGGTTTCTCAAGAATTGGCGAGCTGCTCTGTTTCAACTCAAGGTCTTCAGCAGTCCAGCTGCCACAAGTGGTTCCCTGGTTGTCATTCAGTCACAATTCTGGCTTTGTTTTGTCTATACAAAGCGGTGGAAGAGCTTCAAGGATCTAAGGGATCAGAGACATAAGTTTAACTTCTGGTGTCTTGTATAAAATTATGCAAAGAACCCTACTGACCACTCCAGAAACACCTTTGCTCTGCCTGGTCCTGGGTTTGACATCGTGTTAACATCCCTGGGGACTTCAGGGTCTCCTGAGATGGCAAGTTACACCTGAGCCCTCTAATCAGCCTAATATATAATGCAACTTGGGTCCAGAGATTAAGGTTTTCAACCCCAAATCAGGACCTATGGTCTGGAACATGATCTAGTAATAGGTCAGTCCTAAAGTATGAATCACTATATTGACTGCTTTGATCACTTATGGGAAACTTTAGTGTACTGGTTTAAATATTGGCTTAGCATAAAATGATGTGTATGTGAACACTGGTTCAGTCCACATGTTAACAAATTTCCCTTGGATGAATAAGAGTTGTGGTACACAGAATAATGCTTTCACTACCGTCACCACTACCAAAAATGTTCACAATCTAGTGGAACCTGTGACTATGCTACCTCAGAAGGGAAAAGGGAAACAAATTAAATGAAGAACCTATGAGATGATGATCCTGGATTAGCCAAAGGGGCCCAAGGTAATCACAAAGGTTGCTATAAGAGGGAGGCAGGAAGAAGTGTGAGAATCAAAGGAGGAGATGTGACTATAAAAGCAGAGGATGTAATCAGAGATTCCAAGATGCTAAGGAAGGGATCACAAGTCAAGAAATGGAGGAGGCTTCCGTAAACTGGGAAAGAAAAGAAAATGAAGGCTCCCCTAGAGCCTCCACAGGGGCACAGCCCTGCCGACACCTTGATTTTAGCCACATAAGACCAAGGTTGGACCTCTGACCTCCAGAACTGTGAAAGAATATATTTGTACTGTTTTAAGCCACTTAGTTTGTAGTAATTTATTACAGCAGCAATAGGAAACTAATATAACAGCTCGTGTCAATCACTTTTTTTAACCTACACACAAATGATTTTTTGACCATGGATAACCAAAACAGAATATGAACTCATTGGCTGTTTGAGGAGATGGGTCAAGAGGACAAAGAGAATGAGATGAAGAACTCAGAAAGAAGACTAGGAAAATACAATGCATTTCGTAATTCCCCCTACAACTTAGTTGGTAGATCAAAAGTAAGTAACACTGATTTATTTCAAAAAGAACTAGGTTACAATTGGAATCAGTATTCAGTTCAGCCCCAAATTCCTTTTTTAAACATCAATATCTGAAGCACTAAATTAGGATACAAGTAAAGACCTACAGGTCTTATAAACTGCTTTTAATTCATTAGCTCTTCTTTCTATTACACTTATTCCATCAGGAACATAAACTAAACACATTTGTATTTCTAAACATTCTCACACAGTAATAGTTAAAACAAAAAGAGCTTCAGAATTAACACTCTTTGGACTAGAAAATTCAGTTAATCAAAATATTCATTCCCCAAGCTTCTGTTTTAATCAAAGTTTTATTTGAACATGGTAATAGGTGTAGTAAATCACAATGCTGAGACAGAAGGAATTATTTTTGCACTACAAAGCATGGATCTCAGGGCAAAAGAGGTCTTCCGGGCCCATCATCTCACCCCTAACCATTCTCTACCCCGTTATCCTATTCGATTATCTTCATTGACAATCTGAGTTTACAGTTTTATTTGCTTATCAGCTTTCTGACCATTTCTAGAATGTCAGCCCTATAAGAACAAGAAATTCCTTATTCGCTGCACCTCCACAGTATGCAGAACAGTGCCTGGCACATAGTAGGTGCTCAATAAATAGACATTGAATAAATAAATTATTAGAAATTCCCCCAATGGAGTAGCACTGTGTGGAACCTCATGGAATCCTCCTGACAACCACATTAGAATGAGGACGTCATCGTTCTTATTTTATACATGAGGGTGGAATAAACAGCGCTTCTCAGAAGTTCACAGAATTTGAACTAGAAGGCAGAAGACTAGCTTTTTCTCCCCAGTGGTTAGGTGAAGATGGAAGGATGGCAAAAGAAAATATGGAAGTACAAGACTAATTTTTAACCGAGAGCAACAGTTGGTCAGTTAGAAACGAAGACTTTTACAGAGGTTCCGCCTCACCATGAGGGCCTTGCATTTTCCAGCTTCAGTTGCCTTGTACTCTGCTCAGAGGTGCATGTCTGCCTGGGTTTCATTTCTCCTGAGAAACCGTTACCAAATTCTCTTCCTTTTCAGGACATTTTCTTCACACACCTAGTCAGAGAAGGCCTTGGGTCTCAGAGAACTATGCTGAGGTGTGACTATCCTGTCTCTTGAACCTTATCCACACTGACGGTAATTGGCCTACTGTGACAGTGATGCCTAGCCACTGGAAGCTACCCCTACAAACCTCTTCTCTAGCAAACCCATGATACTGATATTTCCACTACTAGAATTCAACTTTTGGTTGAAGCATGGTGTTTTCAGGAGACACCTGTTAAAATAGAATTATTTATTTGTTTGTTTATTGATTATTCACAAACACTCATTAATGATTTGACATGAGTCATTTTATTAAATTAAACATCTGAGAGCAGATTCTGAGGGAATAAGAGCTTGAACAGGGAAGTTTGATTGGGGAGGATGGGAAGGCAATATTGAGAGGGAAGAAAAGGAAAGAAAGAAAGGAACATGATCGAATTGTTGGCAAAGATACCCAGCAATATACTCGGAGTTCTGATGAAGACATAACGTGTGATCCTCATTATTATGGAGTCACTGTATATTTATCAGGCACATTTAACTGATCTCAATTTAAAATGAGGGAAAGAGGTGGAGAATAAACTTATATTTACATACCATGGGTACTGTGGGATTCTTGGCATTATGCTAAAATAATGTTTGCCCCAGAGCGAGTGAGTTGAGTGCATTTGCTGGTCTCACTAGTTTGGTCCACGAGCCTCGCATGGTGTGAGCAGCTTCTAGGCTGAGAGTAATTCTAGAATTTAGAGCTACTAGTTTTTGCCCCATTCTCTATGGCCCCCAGGAAGACTACTACACCAAGTGTTGAACTAAAGAAGCATTACTAGCACTGAAGATAAAAACCGTGTGGAACTTAGTGGCAAATAATGGCTATCTTTGAAGTTGATTCCCCCCTTTTCCCTACCCTCCACATCCAATTCACTAGCTCTCCCTCCAAAGAGTGAACTGAATCTGCTGCCCCTTCTCATCTCCACTGCTACCCCAAGCCTGAGCTGTCAGCATCTCAAGCCCACACTGCTGCAAACTTCCTAACTGGTCTCCCTGCTGTCCATCTTATCACCCTTCTACTTATCTGTCCTCCCCACAGCTGCCAGAGAGAGCTTTAAAAGGGGATTCAGCTCACTACCTACCAGTTCCTGCTCAGAAACCTCCCAGCTCACCATGAAAACAAACCCTATATGATCTAATTCCTGGCCTCTTTGGAGAAGGCTTTCCTCATCATTCCCTATCACTGCCCAAGTCTTTGACTAGCACTTGATACTTGCTGCTGTGAGAATACTCCACCAAATGGGTAAGCCCCTAAAGAGCAGCACTTTACTTGTCTTGACCACCTCTACATCTCCAGTGTAAAAAGATGTTTGTCATATATTGGGGGCTCCAAGTGGAATCTCCTTAAGTGGTTGTCAAGAACACACCTATTATCTTTGTTTTTTGTTTACTTGTTCGTTTCGGAACCTGACCCCTGGAAAAAATACGCAAAAGAATTAGATATTTTATAGATGAGGAATTGAGGCCTAAAGAGACTAACCCATTTGTCCAAGATCTCATACCTATAAATGGTAAGTTGGGTTTTAAATCCAGACCTGTCTGATTCTAAGTAACAGGCTCTTTCTCTCATGTCACAGAAACTTCTTATAGGTTGGAAACACAGAACAGGGTGGAGCCAGCCTGGGAAGCATTGCAGTGAGGAGCCTAAAGGGCAAGGCTGTTGGAATGAGGCGAAGCTAGTCTTTGAGATGGAGACAGAATGAGAGCCACTGTGATGAGGGGTTCAGGCTCGTGCTACCATCGTCAGCTGATTGACCTCACAGGAAACTTCTGTCCTCTGAGTTTCTGCTTCCGCCACTGGAAAATGAGGACTATGATATCCGCCTCACATAATGGTTGTAAAGATTTCATGAGATACAATACTTACTGTGTTTAGCAAGGCACCTGGCACACAATAAGCCCTTAATAAACAGTAGCATCATCATTAGTATCATCTGAATAGACTTAACACATTCATAGTTTCCTTCAAAGTCACACTAGTACCGACTCTGCCAGTATGGGTCCTCCTTTCATCCAGAGCTTCAACTGTGCAGGAGTAGGAGTGTATTCTTTTTTTGGAAGACATGAGGGAAAGGGTCCAGGAAACATATCCACATATAGCTTGAGGGAAATGAAAACTAGTCTCTTACTTTTTAAGAATCAACCCAAGTCTTGGTGTATAAGCATAGCACTAAATCTGACTGGATTTTCACCGTCACCTCCCCCCAATCCCACTACCTTTCAACTGATTGTGTTCATTATTAACTTAGCCAGGCCCGGTTTATGCCAGAAAAGAATCAGTTTACATGTTTAGTATGACTCAGATAAAATGTTGACCAGATTACAGATTTAGCTGGGGGAAAGTTATAATCCACGTCACTATTCCATCACATGCAAACATGTCACATGGACAGGGCCATGTATGCTTTCCCTTAATAGGGCTTGCATTCTTCCCTTGAAAGGTATCTTTCATGTTTCAAAATCCTTTTAAGTGAGTTCTGTCTACTTCTTCTCTCACTATTTTTGTAGGTCTCAAAATCCTTAAAGCATCTCCTAGAGAGTCTCATATATAGTGAAGAGATCTGGGAGAAAAAAAGCTGGGTTTTGTCTTTGTTTTTATCAAAACACATCCCAGCCTACTTTCCATGATCTTTAGGAAAGTATATTCTCTGCTTAAAGAGAACAGACAATGGCTAGTCTCAGCTCTAGACAGATTTAGTTCAATATGGCAGGTGGGACACCTTAGAGTTGGAGTGTTGGCCTTTACAGTATACAAGTCTCCATTTGGATATCACACACAGAAGAAAAAAAAGTGCCCCTAAAATGTCTGTTTGGGTTAACTTTGAGGGACCAGTGACAAATGAGTCTTCGATGTGGCCCCTGAGGGCCAAGATCTGTCAACAGAAGATGCTCTTTTACAGTAGAATAGAGGAGACAGAATTAGGATGATACTTAAGACAAGCAAATTTAAAGACCATTGAGCTAGTCATGAGGCACAGGCCAGGAATGTAACTGTGCAACTCACTTAACTTTTGTGAGCTGTAGCTTTCAAATATATAAAAAGAAGGAATTCATTTCTTAAGTCCTTTCCAACTTTTATGATTCTTTAGTATTATGAGTTTTAGAAGAAAGTTCTTGATAGAAATATCCTAAGAATAATTGGCAACTATCCCAGCATGAGCAGTCAGGGGTTTGTGTTAATTTGTTCATAGTCTAAGTTAGATTTACATTTGTGCCTTTGACAAAACAAGTATTGGCTTTTTAGATTTTTAAATTACCATGAGACTAGAGTATTGACATGGTTCTTAGAGCAATTTTAGAGCACGGGGAACTGCTAATGATTCTAGCAATCTTGCAGTAGGTTATTCATTCTTTGGTATTTGGTTTGACATTTATTTTTCTTTTTCAGTCATATTGATTTAAATATCATTAGCCCAAAAATGCACCAAAGGGTAATTGCATTGACTATTTTGGCTCTACTCAGCTATTATTTTGCAATTCGTCTTTTATGGCAAAACTTCCCTTGTGAACAGGCCAGGAGGGCTGAGTTGAGTTTTAGTCATGCTTTCCAAGCTAGTGTAGAGTCTATTTTTAATGTAACAGAGGCAAATCACAGTATAGGAGAAAACACTTGCTAAATTGCAAGTGGCTGATTTGGAACTGTCTGTTCAAAAGACTGCATGTTACAAAAGGAACTAATGGAGCTATTGAACTGTATTATATTTAAAAGATAAATTTTGTAAACCAATTCTGATAAAATTGTTTAAGTTCCATTGAAAAATATGCCTGATTGATTATGCATTGCATGACATGGATTAATTTAAAATTCAAGTAACCCAAAGATTTCTGAGTCTACCAAAGAGGACAGAAAGAATCTTTTGGGATACAGGACTATCTCCAAATCTCCCATGGGGTCAGAGCCTAGAAAAAAAAGAAAAGAATGAAAAAAAGCCTCTGTCACCTAGGAATTTCAACATTTTTGGTAAACTTTTTTGAAGTTTACTTTTTCTAATTGAGATTTCAAATCTGGGGGAGATTAGGTTTGTATGGACAGAGTCTCCCACTATCATCTTACCCTTCTTAAATATCTGTCATTATATTAATGTGCATTTAGTTATGTGAAGGGAAGCTCAAACTGGTGGGCCTAACTCCCCACTGAAGCAATTTTCCTCACAACCTTTCTGCTGAGTTTGCTCTGTGGATCTTATTTTTGTAATTAATAAGCCAATGCCCTGTATTTTAGACAGAAAAAGAACCAATCACAAAGTGGCAAAAGTAGACAACTAGGAATAAAAACTAGGAACAAAAGCAAAATATAAACAAATGAGACTATATCAAACTAAAAAACTTCTATACAGCAAAGAAACCAATAAAATGAAAAGGCAACCTATGTAATGGAAGAAAATGTTTGCAAATCAAATATCTGATAAGGGGTTAATATCCAAAATATATAAGGGACTCATACAGTTCAACAGAAAAGAACCAAACAATCCGATTTTAAAAATGGGCAGAGAAACTAAATAGACCTTTTCCCAAAGGAGACACAAATGGCCAACAGGTACATGAAAAGAGGCTCAACATCACAAATCATTAGGGAAATGCAAATCAAAACCACAGTAAAATATCACCTCATACCTGTCAGGATAGCTGTTATCAAAAAGACAAGAAATAACAAATGTTGGCAAGGATATAGAAAAAAACGGAACACTTGTGTACTGTTGAATGTAAATTGGTATAGCCACTATGGAAAATAGCATGAAATTTCTTTAAAAAAAATAAAAATAGAACTACCACATGACCCAACAACCTCACTTCTAGATATTTATCTGAAGGAAACAAAAACACTATCTTAAAAAGATATCTGTACTCCCATGTTTATTGCAGTATTATTTACAATAGTTAAGACATGAAAACAACCTAAGTGTCTATTGACAGATGAATAGATAAAGATGATGTGATATATAATGAAATATTAGTTGGCCATAAAAAGAAGGAAATCGGTCTTTTGTGACAACATGGATGGACCTTGATGACATTATGCTAAGTGAAATAAATCAGACAAAGACAAATACTATGTGATCTCATTTATAAGTAGAATCTTTTTAAAAATGCACTGATAGATATAAAGAATAGATTGGTAGTTGCCACAGGTGTGGGGTGAGGGGTGTGCAAAATGCATAAAGGTGGTCAAAAGTTACAAACTTCCAATTATAAGATAAATAAGTTCTGGCGGATGTAACGTATATGGCGACTATAGTTAATAACGCTGTATTGCACATTTGAAAGTTGGGAAAGTAGATCTTGAAAGTTCTCATCACACATAAAATATTGTAGCCGTGTGAGGTGACAGATGTTAATTAGATTTATTGTGGTGATCATTTTGCATTATATACATGCATCAAATCATTATGTTGTACATCTAAAACTAATACAAAGTTATATTCCAATGATATCTTAATAAAATTATTTTCTAAAAAAGAATAAAAACTCATATTTTTTTAGAGATTCTGTTTTGTGAGGAGTTTGTATACTTTTACTCTCTACCCACCCCTTGCCTCTCAATCTTCCTCTCCCTAGCCTCTAGAATTTCTCCCTATTCCATGGGTCACTCTTTTTTTATCTGAGTCTCCAAACCTGAAACTCTAGGTTTGCAACACCAACTATCTCAAAAAATGTTGGCATATTCTCCCAAGAATCCTAATTGATTCAAGTTACAGTTTAAAAACTGTATTTTCTTTCTTAAAAATTGGGTGGAGTCTTCAATTTCCAGCTCCAAATGTAAGGAGCCTAGAGGTTGCCATCCCATCATAACAACAACTAAAAAGCTGAACAGGCTGAAAAGTCAACAACTTTAATTGGATCCATAAGAGAAGGGGGGACACAGATCAAACTTGTACCCCCATGACTGGGAAGACAGTCAGGAGAATACAGGCAGTCATGATTTATAGGATATATATAAAAAATCACATTTATATAAAATAAGAGTGGCATTAACAGATACTACTGTTGTACCCCTGGGAGCAGGACTTTTCAAGCTGTAAGAAACTATTAAACTATTAAAACACTATCCAGGCCTTAGAGGATTAGACTGAGGATCTTAAACTTTTTTGTGCCCTTGGCCATATTGGCAGGTGGTTCAACTCCTTAGATTACCAGCTACAGGCAGCCCAGTTAGCCAGAACAGAAACAACATTGGCTCTAACAGATGGACAACAGTCCCACTTGGGGCAAATTATCAATGAGGCTGTTAGCAAGTACTTTTATTATTAGCTCTTGCCAGAAATTACAGTCAGGATACTGTTTTAGATACAAGATGAAATGGCCATGGGAATCTTGCTAATCTTGAGATTCAGTTTCCAGTTAGGCTGGAGTTGCCCCAAAGAGCCTCAGTTTGATTGGTTAAGCAGGTTACATTGCCTAGCCAATCAGGATATTCAAGAGGCCCATTGTAATTTTGTATAACCAGGCAGCTGCAGTGGCTTCTGGCAATGAAGGTCAAAATGAATCTTGAATGTACTGTTGTAACCTCTTTCCTTCTCCAACAGACCAAATTACCCTTTTACTTACTTTCCTTTCCTTGAAGACCAAAAGTAATAACCTCAAAGCTATTGTAGAAAAAAGATAGCATTAAGATTTCTGTCCTTTGGGAAAAGCTGCAAAGTTTACCTCTTACTCTTCTCTGCCTCCTCCCACTCCAGGGCCCATGAACAGTCATCCCTTTCAGTCCTTTAGATATTTCACAACCTTGTATATCACTCAACCATCTTCCTCCTTGCAATCCCTTTTCTTCTGGAACTATAGAGTTGAATTTTAAAAGTCACTTTCTGCCAAGACTTCTTTTTTTAATTTTTTTTTTTTAACATCTTGTGTATGTGACACTGCCAGGCTGGGATTGACTTACCAAATAAAAGGACATGAAAAATCTACAGAGTCGGATCAATCTTTAATGAAAAACCAACAAACATTAAAAAGCTGCCACTAAGCAGCTAGGGGTTGAAGGCAACTCGAGCTAATTGGCACCCACAGTGCTTTCACTGGCTGCCAAGTTCCAGAGAACTGGCTCTCAACCCAACTCCCCCAAATTAGGCCAGTTCTCTACAGGGCTTGTGTTGCTACGTTGCTAATTAGGGTGATTCAGAGCACCCGTATCCAAATAGAGTTTCTTCTAGACATAGATGCTTCCTGAAATGCAGGATTTTTAAATGCTCCCCCAAATTCTAGCAGCCATTGTGTAACTTGCATTGATCAGTGGTGAAGAAATTACTAAACAGTCTTTGTCTCACTAAATGGTGCAATAGCAATTCTCTAATGATTTGGAGACTAAAAGAATGGAGAGATCTTTGGAGTAAGAAATAGATTTTATATTGATAGAGTAATATAAAATGATTTATGAAATTGGAGCCTTTTAAAAAAATAGAAATAGAATGATGTTTTTGGTAAATTTTCAATCTCAGGGTTTTTCTAGTCAACTTACTTTTAGACCTCTCTTTTTCATCCTAGCTACATAGAATCCCTTGTGGTGGGGTACTGGCACCCAACGCAGAGCAATCATTCAGAAACTCTGGAGACGGAGCCCAGATATCAGTAATTTCCCTTCAAATCTCTCTAATTGATTTTAATATGAGGCTAGGGTTGAGAACTGCTGTTCCACAGGAATCAAGTTTGTTGTTTCAAATAACAATTTTTAAAAATGTAGAATGGAAAAAAAAGTGTTATATAGAAATTTGAAAAACCTGATTGTTACAATTCCTATTTAGCCTCATGGCTTTGGATATATCCTTTAATAGGTACTTTTTACCTGAAAAATTAATAAGTTTCTTAGACATATTTAGAAAATGAGTAGGACACTGTATTAGTCTGCGGGGGCTGCTGTAACAAAAATCTATAGACTGAGTGGCTTACACAGTAGAAACTTGTTTTCTCATAGTTCTAGAGCTAGAAGTCCAAGATTAAGAGAAGCTCCTTCTGAGGCCTCTCTCCTGTAGTTATAGATGGTCATCTTCTTGTGTCTTTACATGGTCTTCTCTCTGGACAACTGCTTGTCCTATTCTCTTTTCATAAAGACATCAGTCATATTGGACTAAGGTCCACCTACATGACCTTATTTTACCTTTATTGCCCCTTTAAAGAGCCTGTCTCAAAATCTGGTTACCTTCTGAGGTACCAGGGGTTAGGATTTCAGTATAGGAATTTGGGGGAGATATAATTGAGCCTATAACATCCTGAAGTAATAATAGATT
The DNA here is from genome assembly GCA_000465285.1 of Eidolon helvum. NCBI lineage: Eukaryota > Metazoa > Chordata > Mammalia > Chiroptera > Pteropodidae > Eidolon > Eidolon helvum. Next base: position 41,628 of record KE763082.1, on the reverse strand, counting down.
TTTGGGAGGTGTGGTTGAGAGAAGGTGAAAAAATCCTTTAAAAAAAGTTTATTAAAAAAAAAAAAAGATGTTGAGAAATAAACAAAAAGTTGCCTGGGCATGTGTAATATAAAGATCTTGAACCATGGCCCATCATGATAGGAAGATTGTGCCCAAGGAAGGAAGTCTCAGGACCACTGAAACCCCAGTGGTGGGTATTCCAGGAGATGCCTTGTAAAGATGTAAAAGATCACCTACTCATCTGAATTCTTCAATTGCTTCCATTGTTCAGAATGCCCTAGACAGCCTAGGGTATTACAAGAGCATGGTGTAATCGACTTTCCCTTCCCAAGAGGTCTCTCCTTTCTTGGCTCTTCAATACTTATAAAATTTATATTAGTCTTAAAGGTAAAGCATTGTGCACTATATGTGAAGGCTTGATGCTTTTGAATTCTAGAGATCTGCTTAGTTGAATTATTTAAAAAATAATTTTTTGACCTTAGTAATCCATTTCCTAAATTTACAGTTCTTGGGAAATACCACCTCTATGGATTTGACCTTAGACACTGAATTTAGCTTTTATAAATTTAATATTTCCAGACAAGGAAATATGTAGAAGAATGTAGAAGCAAAGCAGAGAAGTGTGAGTGGTGTGTGTGTGTGTGGGTGTGTGTGTGTGTGTGGTGTTGCACAGATAAAGGAACATAGAACCAGGAAAACAAAACGTAGGCCATGGCACTGTCATAGAGGATACCATCTACTGGGGTTGTGGATTTAGAAGACCTGCTTTAGACAGGTGATATTCTAAGTTTCTGTTTGAATAAACTCCCAGTGCCTTGACTTCACCTACAACAAGAGCAAAAATAATTACCATTTTGTACAAATCCTATGCTCTAAATCAATCACTATATCATTCCTTTGGCAAATTGTTGCTGAGAACCCAATGTGTGTGTGGCACTATCCAGAGATCTGTGGCCAACCCAAAAAGGCATAAGATATACCCACTATTCTCAATGGGCTTAGAGTTTAGTTGAGCAGACAACACATACACAAGTTCAAAGGTAAACAACACCATGAAACTTACAGAGCAATGCAAAGGCTCTCATAGGGTAATGGTATATAAATAGCCATGTAATGCCCTAAAGGAAAAATTTTATCCTTTTAGAACTAAAGGCTGAAGTAAGATGTAAATTCAGAGCCATCTGGTAGGCTGGACTGAGGGCAAGGAAAAATGGAGAAGAGAAACTTCGAGAATGGAAGGGCAAAAATAAAATGGACTAGCCATGTTTGCTTGTTTGTTTTTCACTGGTTTGTTTTAGATTGCATTTATCAGATTTAGGGTTCAGGAGAAAATCACTAAATGCGTTTATAATATAATAAAATGCAAGTCAAATTTCAGTCAATCTCTCCATTTCTAACAGATCTTTCTTTCATCCTTGTTCCCACTCCAAACAAGTAGTCAAACAACATAACACTTAATGACCAGCTCACACTATGAGCACTGTCAGGGGGAAACTAGATCTTGGCTAGGGTCATGGTCATTTAAAAGAGTCTAGTTTGGTCTTCAACATAAACTGGTCATTACAGAACATGTGAGACCTGACCCTCCTTCAAGAACCTGCCCAGTGTGGCTAAAATTGGCCTCCTGAATTAGACATTGCTAAGGAGAGAAAACACACCAGGGGCTCAAGGACTTTCAACAGTCTTTTCTTTCTCTAAAAGGACACTAAGCCAAAATCAGCAACCAGAGTAGACTCAAGTTTATAAAAGCTATCTAGATTCTACCTCAGGAATGTGAAGGAAACTCAGGTCTTGCCTAAGCAATATCTTTTTATCCAATTTGCTTTAAAAAAGAAAAGCTACTGTTGTGTTTGGTTTGCCATCCCTTTCCTGCTATGTTTTTAAAAGGTCTGTTACTTTAAAATAAACGCTAAGTACATGGAATACCATTGGAGATGACTGTTTAAACAGTGGAAGTCTTTCTCACTCCGTGTCCCAGGCTTCTACACAGGTGATGGTGCCAATCTGCCCTTTGGACCTTGGAATGAATGAGTACACGGGGGCATGATCTGCCTGTCCCTTATCACTCAGAGAGCAGTGTGTCCCTCCATTCAGCTGACTAGGCCAGCAAGCCATTGTGCAATTTGTTCTCACTAACACAGACCCCAGGCTATTGCTACACTGTCTTTTTCTTAGAAATACATCCAGTAAGGAACAGTGTTCGAGATCCTAATTTCTCCCTCTGGAACCTCTACCTTTACAAACTCTTATACTTCCTAGACGATAAAACTATCAAGAGAAACCTGTATCATGCCACTTTCTGGATGGCATACTCCCTCTGACTTTCCAGTCAGTCAGGAGGACCTAAGAGAAGTGAACACAGATGGTTCCATGAATCAACTAGACAACTTCCCAGTGTGGATTTGGTGGCATCTGTGCATATTCCCAGGGAGCCTGGACAGGGTCATCACAGGAGTAATGGAGCTACTGTTACCCTACTCCAGCTCATTTCTATCCTATGAGGATACAGCCCCTGGGTTATCTTAGCAGTTTTCAAGGGAAGCTCAAACTGGAGTTTATTGTGAGATGTTCTGATTTTTCAGGGTTGGCTCGATTTTCTAAAACATTGTGAAAGCCAAACAAAATATGTCTGAGGGTCATGTTCAGCTTTCAGGCTGCCAGTGTGAAACCTCTGCCACACTCACAGCTCCCATCTTGAATGGGACTAATACCTCCTGTTTACACGGGAATTAACAGCTAATGGAAACATATGGAGCATTTAGTGTGAATGCCTACCTGGTTTACCTCCATATTTTAAAAATTCAACACAGAGGTGTGGATGCTGGGGGTTAGCTACATTAATCTAGTTTAATTTCAAATTCTGTGTTTGTATAAGAGACAGCATACTCACCACATAGTGGACTTACAAATGGTGAATGTCTGCTCTGCCTGGGTGGAGAGGAGATACAAGAGGGCATCAATCGCCGCTTCCTCTTTTCTCCCTCTGAACTCAGTTAAAGAGATGTCAGGCTACATGGAAGCAGCTTAGACTTTCCTGATTGGGTGAATTTTGGGAGAAAGCTGTGGGTGAGCCATATGGATAAATTCTTATTCAACTGAGACATCAGTAAAAATTATATATTGCATAGAAATTGCAAAAAGCTGCTATTCAGTTTGGGTATCCTCTCCCTGCCCGGCTAGACACTATCTCTCATCTCCTGCCTCTTTTTAAGCCTCCTAAACCCATGCTACACACATGTATGTTACTCTGCAGCTGCCTAAAACAACCTTGCAATCCCACTTCCATTCACATACCAACATGTTGGGCCTTATATCAAAATTTACACTGCCTCCTGCCTAACCCAAGTTTGCTCTAATTATCCAATTACAATAGTGGGAAGCTAGAGGTCACTTCAACTTCTAGAGCAACACCGTCTAAATCAAATATTATGTGTAATTTAAAATTTTCTACTAGCCTCATTTTAACAAGTAAAAAGAAAGAGGCAAAAAAAATTTAATAATGTATTTTATTTTATCCAATATATCCAAAATATCACCATTTCAACATGTAATTGATAGTTTTAAAAATCATTGATGAGATATTTTATATTTTTTGGTATCAAGCCTTTGAAATCTGGTATGTTATGCTTTATAACACGTCTCAACTTGAACTAGCTGCATTTCAAGTGTTCAAAAGCCTTATGAGACTAGTGACTACCATTTGAATAGCACAACTCTGGAATTTGAAGAAATTCCCCTAATACAGTGATTAAATTTTCACCTCCAAGCCTTTTTAATGATGCAATTCAATTGTCTAAAACATCCTATACTGAGGTATTTGAATAAAAATTCAAAATGTTTTTGACAAATTAAATTGGTGCACTGAAACTTGCAAAGTGAATATCAACTAGGCTAAATGTAAAATTCTATATTCAGACTTATGAAAGTCAAACATAAATATAGAATGAGGGAGACTGGCTTGGTAATTCATGTAAAAAAATCTGTTTCTAAGAGCCATACTGTTATAGGATTTTTAAAAATTGACACATTCAATATGTTACTACCCAGATCACAGGAAATAATTGGTCAGATTTCCAGCTGGATTAAGGAGTGCATCACCTATGCAGGTGTCCAGGGCTCCAAACTCTAAGATGCTCAATATCATAGGATGTGTAAGAACATAGAAAAAATATCATTTACCAGAATATGTGATTGAACCTGATACTTTCCAATAAACTCATTGGCATGAGAATTGAGCTCTCTGAGGTTATGCTTGAGTTCCAATTGAGGGTCACTAACTGGTTTTCAGGGAGTGTTTCTGTTTCTGTTTCTAGAGACCATGACGAATACACACACTTATATTTTCTCCCATATAGATAACTTTATGAAAGCAAGAAGGAGGCAAGTTTTAATTAAATATCAAAAAGAACTTCCTCAATATTAGAATGTTTTTAGTTGAAAGCTGGTTTTGCCCTTTGGGTTGTGAGGCAGTGAGCTCTCTCATCTCTGGATATATGCAGAGGAAGGCTAAATTTGTCAAGGTTGTAGAGATTCTCACTTTTTTTTTTTTTTGAATAGTTAAGCCCCAAAACTTTAAGATCTCCTTTCCAACCTTAATATTCTCAACTATAAAAAAATTTAAAGGGTTAGGATTTACATTTTAAAAGAACAAGTTTTTAAAAATGTCAAAGTAGACAGATCACATGGAGAAATTTCTGGTTTTTCAGGTAACTTGCCAAATATCAGAATGATTCTTATAGTTATTCTCAGCCCCAAGCAGGTTGAGGGGGGAAAATACATGGATTAAGCATTTTGGCTCCCCACAATTGCTATTGCTTCATCAGCACAATCTCCACCCCCAGCTTTGTAAACTTTTACACAGGTTCCCCTTAAACAAGCAAAGAATTATGTCTGGGAGAAGTGTGAGGGATGGTTCAGGAAAACCTGACTAATGAGAAGAAAGAGT
>KE763082.1:15389-27968 GCA_000465285.1 Eidolon helvum | reverse complement strand
CCAGTCACATTTACTTGGTTGTTTTCTGATAATTACTGATTAAACTTGAGGTAAGAAAACTATTGGTCTGAGGGTACAATGGGAAAGAAAGTAGAGCATCAGAAAACCAGAGGAGTAAGTGAATTATTATTTCAAGGATTCTTAGCTTGATTATTAATGTTATATCATGTTATTTTTTGCTTCATGGCATTTATCATGACCTGCAATTATTCAATTCATTATTATTATTTATTGTCCTCCTCTCAAATGCAACCTCTTTGAGGTCAGAAGGCTTGCGTGCCTCATTTAGTGTTCTAATGCCAGAGTTTGGCCCAGAGCCTGACACATGGCAGATAGGCACTCAGAGATGATTTTTGAATGAATAAATAAGTATGCGCATGAACGAAATTCATAATAAATAAATCAATATAGAACCAACAAGGAATCAATAAATACATTTATGGAAAATAAAATATGATTTTTAGAATGTAATGCCCTTCCATTGCAGGCACTCCCATCATATAGAGGCTGAGTGGTCGCTAACGTTTCCTAAGTGACTTTATTCTGGATCTCTCCCTTGGATTATAGTGCCTGTGACACAGGTACACCAAACAACAACACACGTCTTTAAGGATTGTTGGTTCTGACTGTTTTCAGTTTTGACTACTCTGGAATCACCCCGAAGGCTTTTATATGTTGTCATTTTTCTGACGCTTCCATCTGAATTACAAAGGCTCCTAAACTAACATTTTGGAATTAGTCACTGAGATAGTGAGAGAAAAGATTTCATATACCTTCTTATTCTCAGTTTGCTGAGGAAGCATTTCTTAACACTGTAGGGGAAAAAAATTACTCCTCAAATGCCAGCCGGAACCAAAGAAAATGTTATCTAAGAAAAGTATTGATTGTCAACAGAAGATAGAAGTTCTGTGAGGGTAAGTTTAGGTTTTTATGGTATTGTAACATTATTTTATAAGTAGGGACTAATAAGGAAATTGGGGCACCTTGTATAATTGGGGATTCCCTTACGATACCAGTCACTCTGAGGTAAATCCTAGCTATCCTGAGTTCTGATTCTGTCACTCTGGGCCACTTCCTAAAATGAAGCTCTATCCTCCACCTTCTTCAAGAAGGCTCAAGTCATCCTGGCCCTGAAAAGCTGGGAGGTGCCAGAGTGTATTCAGGGCCCCTGCCAGGAGAGGCCATGGGAGAGTCTGTGTCAACAGTGCAGTGAGCTCCAAGTAAGGAGAGGTACTTCCAGGGCTAAAGAATTTGGGAATAGAGAGGAAACTTACTGTGATCCTGGAGTCCTTGGATTTGAAGAGACTTTCATTCCATAAGTGAGTAATTGGGAACCAGAGAGGTAACGTGATTTATACACAATGAAATCACAGGAGGATATAAATCCTAAGTGGAAAGAAATAGACAGTTATGTTTGATGGTGAGACACAGACTTGTCAAATCCTTCTGTCCACTGGAAAGACTCTCCAAGGAGCCCTCAGCCTAAACGTTGTTCTCTTTTTAGAGGGTGAAGGGAGAAAACAAACTACCCCTTTTACCATGCAGCACGAAGAGAAAGGAGACAAAAAGAGACTCATATTGCAGCGAGTACATAAGAGCAGTCCTAACAATTGCACAGAGCTGAGTGGGAGGGAATTAGGGAAAGCAGTCCCTAGAGTAATTGGAATAGAGTTAATGAAATCGAGATATTAAATGCTAAACTTGATGTGACTACGCTCAGATGAGAAGTTTTTGTAAATAGTAGAAAAGCTCTGATCTGTGGATGAGAGCATTCCAAGTCCAACCTCCAGGTCCTAATGCAACATGACAGAGACATTGCCTTTAGCCACTGAAGGCTAAGAGTTTCCCAGTGGTGCCTAGTGTCTGGAGCTGTCACCTGCACAACACCAGATCCCAGCATGCTTTGGTGGGCATTGGCTATGCTGACAGTATTGGCTACGGGGATCGGTAAACTACACATACCATTCTATAACGGGGCTTCTGTCATTCTCAATTTAACCATTTAGAGAGTTCGTCATACTGCATGAATCGTTAAATGTAAGCATTATCTTTTCCAAGTTCACCAACATTAAATCTTACCAACTCACAAGGTGTGGGGACCGAGAATGGACATCTCGGTGGAGAAGCACACAACACAGAGATATGTCTGAGGAATGGCCGATCCAGGCTGCATGTGCTGATTGTGCTGCTTCTTAGAGGCTCTAGAAAGAGTGAAGGAAACCTAGCAGGGCAGAAGTATACATCTAGAGAGTATGAGTGTGGAGCTAGGCAGAGCTGGGTCAGAACCCAGGGCTTTCCCACTGAGTGACCCTGGCCTTTGAGGTCAGTGACCTTCTATTTCCTTATCTGTATAGCAGAGACAGAGTTGTTTAAATACTAAATAACCTAATAAACCGAAAAAGTAAAAATACTTAGCATAGCACCTGGTTACATAGGAGGTACACATATTTATTTTCTGTCCTTTATCTGGATAATAAACTTGTATATACTTCCTCAAAACTTTTTAAAATTGTCATAAAATACACCTAACATAAAAATTACCATCTTAGTCATTTTTAAGTATATAGTTCAGTAGTATCAAGTATATTCACATTGTTGTGCAACCATCTCAAGAACTCTTTTCAACTTGGTCAGAAACTCTATACCCAGAAATGGCTGCCCATTATTCCCCAAATTTTTATTGAAAAGAACAAATTAAAAAGCAAGACTTCAATCACTACTATTGCTAAGAATCAGATTTTTTTATTTAACTAAATTTTAGCTTTAAAAAACAAAAATAAAAATGTAGACATCAGTTTTTAACAATTACAAGTTCATAAAGGAACAAATGATAAAATCTAAGTTGTCAATATAGGAAAGAATGATCTCATAAATCTACACTTTTAAAAAATTACAAGGGCTCATCATTGCCATATTATATTCAAACTGCCTAATGGAGGTGTACAGCTTCATTACAAAGACAGCATGCATGTGTGGCAAATATTTAGCAGGTCTGTGTGATTGGGGCAGGAAGGAGAACAGGAAAGTCGAGTATACAATAAAGCAGTGTTTTCCAGGCTTCTCTGATGATAAGCATCACCCAGGATACTTGTTAAAACTACAAATTCCTGGGCCCCATTCCAGACCCACTGAATCAGAATCTCCAGGTTGGATTTCAGATATAAAGTTTTAAAACAACAATCTTCTAGAGGATAAGAAATCTGCATCCAAGAACATGTCCATATTTTGGAAAAGCAGCCCAATGCTGCTAATTACAATATAAACCAGTAATTGAGTATGGTAGCCCCAATCTGTCTGACCCTGAGAGGTGAACTTACATGTTTATTACAAGTACAAAGGCACAATTAGCCACAAAGGATGCTAATTGTTAGGGGACACTAGGGGCGCTTGGAACAGAATCAGAGACACATGCCTGTGGGACTTGAATATAACACAAGGGAGGGGGAAGGGCTGATGTACATCCATGTCAAGGTGACCTTCGAACTTCCAAGAAAGAAAAGTATAACTTTTCAAAACGTTGTAGAATGTGGAACTCGTGTATAACGCATGGCTCTATTTGTTCTTTGACAGTAATAACATTGCCAATTTTTCATCATGATGGAGAGTAAAAACAAAAAAACTCTAACCACCACCTTCTAGAGAGAACTGCCTGCAAAGTCTGCATGCAGGACCCACTGCAAGAAACCAAGCTGATAAAAAGGGAAGATCCTGGGGACTGAGATGAAAAACCAGATCACAAGGGGAAGTTAACTCCAGTTCTGAGTTAAGGCACCTGGTTGTATTGTGCCAGATGAACCCCTGCCCGTGCCCCTGCCTAGCTCCCACGAGGACGGGTTCTCAGAGAATGGCCTCTCGTAAGCTTCTAATCTGATTATTCCACACACAATTACAAGTAAGAGTTTTAATACCACAATCAGTGACAATGATTCTTTGCTCAATGTTATTTATTTATTCTCTTTATTTCAATACCTCTGATGTCCATCAGAAAAAATATATTTAAAAAACACTTCTTCACAAAGTTCAGTCAATGCTCTCAATTGCTGAAAGGTAGGGTTTCTTATTGTTGTTTGTTTCTGCACGTCTTCCACTTCCAACAGTCCAAGCATTGACTTATATACAATTCATTTTGCCAAGTTTTCTAATTGTTGAAGGATTAATAGATTGGTCTTAACTGAAGTCATGTAGAAGGCATGATGTGGGTAAAAGAGAAAGTAGGGGATTGTATCAAAAATGCTCTCAATTGCTGAAAGGTAGTTTCTTACTGTTGTTTGTTTCTGCACGTCTTCCACTTCCAACAGTCCAAGCAAGCATTGACTTATATACAATTCATTTTGCCAAGTTTTCTAATTATTGAAGGATTAATAAATTGGTCTTAACTGAAGTCATTTAGAAGGCATGATGTGGGTAAAAGAGAAAGTGGGGATTGTATCAAAACCATATACTCCATGTTTAAAGAAATTCCATACACATCTAAATTCTAGGCTGAACCACATGGCCTCAGATAAATCAGTCTCTTTTAATTCCCATTTCCCTCAGATCTGCATTAATGAAGCCTAGCACATCATTCTGAATGAATGTTCTTCAAGACACTGATGAAAAGCACAAACAATTAGAAATCTCTTTTGCTGTTGCAACATTCCATAGATCTGCTACTGCTGCTGGATCATGGCTCAACAGTAAAGTAAGAACTGTTCAAGGTCAGACCATGGCAGGTAAGGCAGTGAGGGAAGGCTGGGAAATACGGAAAGAGTTGAATACATCTTCCAAGGTCCTTAAGTTTTAAATGCAGTTAGATTCTAAAAACTCTTCAAACTTACAGCATGTTGGTAGTTTCTTTAAATGTACGTACTTGATTAAAAACTCTGCCAGTTTTTCAACAAATACATAGGAAGTGGTCTCTACAGAGTAAAGTAGATTTTTTGAGTGTTGTGTTTCTCTAATAGGAGGATCTTAGAGATTACTTCCGCTATACCTAAAGAATTAGAGGAATACACTTAAAGCTAGATTAACCTTTCAAACCTAAAAGTAAGATGAGTACTTGGGGGAAGGATGGAGGATAAGAGTATAACACTATCCTCAACCCCAAAAAGAAATGTGATAACCAAAACAATTTTAAACAGCAGAAAGTACATTATCTTTCCAAGGCTTTCCAGTCATCCTAATTATTCATTGGTCACTGTGTCAAAATAATAGAAATAGAGAGCCATATTACTCACAGGGATAGAACTACCTATACCAATATTTTATTTGGATTCTGCATACTAAATGCCTAGATATACTAATAAGAGGGAAAGTATTGGAAAGAAATGAACCTAAACAGTAACCCCTAGAAAAAGGGGAAAAACGCTAAGCCAATACAAGCAATTGCTCACAAATTAATCCCGTAGCAATTTCTCAGAAAGCTGCATTATGGCAGCCTTCAGCTCCCAAGAGGGGGCCACAGTGATTGAGAAAGGTGTGCACCAGCACTGGTGACAAGAAGTCTGGTGACTCACAGAGTCTTTGATTTGGAAGGTGTAGTCATAACCATAATTCAGCAAGTAGCATTTATCAAGCCCTTACTACATGTCAGGGACTATGCTAAGAACTTGACATACATCACCTTTAATCTATGCAATATCCCAATGAGGTTCATGCTGTTATCATTTCAGTTTACAGATTAAGAAACTAGGTTTTGTGTGGTAAAGGAAGTTGTTCAAGGTCACATAGCTAGTTAGTAGCACTTTTGTTCATGGTAGAACTTGCTGGATCTTCTTAATGTTACAGAGTGCCAGAGATCTGTAAGTCTACCATTTTGAACTTGGTGTTCCAGTCAAACAGGAGTGTTGCCCCCTGTTCTGAAGAGCTTTCCCGCATCTCACCTTTACTAGTCAACCTCTACTTTCCTTTCAACCTCAGCTCAAATGCCTCCTGCTATGAGAAGCTCCTGCTCCTTCATATTCCCATGGTTCCTACACTTCCCTGACATAAGCTTTAACTGCTAATATTGTGAGTGTCTGATAATTTGTGATTTTCCTGATTTTCCCCAGGAGGACTACCCTTTTTGAAAGCATAGATTGCATCAATGCTGCTCACTGTTATACCCATAGTGCTTAGCATGATGTCTGATCTAAGCAGGTGCTCAAAAATTTTTTTCTTGAATGAACAAGTCATCAAACTACTCCTTTTACTGTTGAAGAAAGGGAAATCAGTAAAGTATGTAGCTTGCCCTATGCCACCCAGGAAGCTGGAGCACAGGCACAAAGTAGAGATAATGAGCCAGGTCTCCTAACTCCTGGACGGGGCTCCTTCTACTTTACTTCTGCCACTGTCTTACCATCCTACCTACCTACTTCTGTCTCAGTTCTCTTCACCATCTGAATCCTTATGTCCTAGAGCCCCAGCTCCTGTCCCCTTCTTGCCTGCACTGACCTCAGAGGACCTATCTAAGGTCTAAGCATTTAGTAGCTAATGGACTACCGGCCACCTTGTATTAGAAGTTTCACCATGGTTTCCAATTGCTCTCTGAACCTCTCCTGCTCATAGCCGAGCTCCTCAGTGTCCTCAGCTGCACCTGCACTTGACTTTGTAGCCTATAGTGGGGTCTCAGGTCAGTATTCACTTGATTTGGTAACCCCACACAAAACACAGATGACCCTTCCTCTTCTATGGGTGATAACAATGAAACGATAAATGGAGAGCCCTCTCACCCCCAAGATTGCCAGGCAGGGCAAAGTAGAGTCTCATTCCATATTCTCGCCTCAGTTCTAAGAACACCGATACTTAATACCCAGGAATCCTGGCCCAAGTGGCCCAATGTTCTCTGACACCTGTCTCCTCCCACATTATATATATTGATTTAATGAGGAGCCTCAGCCATCTCCATTATTCATACCATCACTTTCCCTGCCTGTTAGCTGTTCTCCAAATTGAGCTATTCAAACCAATTCATCAGATTACGTCTGGAAACATCACAGGCTAGTCAAGGGACGAGAACAAATAACATCAAGATTTCAAAGCCATTACCAAATGGGATGCTAAAGGAAGGAAATCAAACATAAAAAAGAGAGAGGAAGAGCTTTGAGGAAGCCATCGAAATGTCCTTAGAAATAATATAACACGAGTGCCAGCAGACAGGAAATGGTGCAGAGAGCAAAGAAGCCAGGGTTTCTGATCCTGTTTATATCAAATTATCACTCTGATCCTAGGTCAAGAAAAAATAGAGGAAAAGCACAGTCTGCCATATATATATTGTCCCAAAGAAGAAGAGCTATTAAAACATATTGAAGTGTAAAAAAAAATCTGGTTTCAGGAGAAAAATGTTGGCGCATTTTATTCCTGTTATGTGGTAAATACATTCATTCATCATTTAACCATCCTATCTCTTTTAAATTTTATAAATTCTGCCTACTTCATCCTGAAATATCTGTGCTTGGAGAAGAATGTGCAGTTTAAGCATAAAAGCTTTAAAATGCCACAGGAGTAATATCAAAAATCAGCTTAAGAACTTAAAGCAACAAGACAAAAGACCAATAAATCTGAAGTGTGTGTGCATTTTAATAAGAATTCTTGAGTACAGTATTACAGTTTTGCTTGCCAGATATAAAGTATTTTCCAGTATTCTATGTTCATAATTGTAATAAAATGTCTTATTGTAAATACTTCAGTTGGGAGCAAGGGGGACATTTGGATTAAAGAATTTTATTAACGAGGCTGATTTAAAGTTGCCAGGAAAACTTACCATTGATTTCTCAGCTCAAATCTTATATTTGAAATTAGGCAGTCAAGTCCTGCCTTTTTGCATATTTTTTCAGATAGCTTTTGGTTTTTAAAAATGGTTATTATGTGGAAAGATTCCACATCTTTTATTCCCCTGCCCTGATTTTTGCTTGAACAGAAACATAGTATTTACATTGATAATCATTCACACATTTATTTCTAAGTGCTTAGAAATATGCAGATGTACTTTTTGGTGGTAGGGAAAATAACATCTTCCAAACCTTTACTTCAAAAACACAAGTTCCCATTCAACATTGCAGCAGGTGATGAGAAAAAGTGGTAGCTTCTTGGCTGCTGGAGGCATTGAAAAAGACAGGTCACTGGGTTGAACGGCAGGCTGAAAGTGGGTCGTTGGGCCAGGTGGCTCTCCAGGGACACAAGTTTGCTTCCCTGCCTCCCCACGAGGATGGGACAGAGTTAGAGCAAAAACTATTTACACGCTACTGAAATATCCTACCAGGTGACAGACAACTCATCAGGAGACTGAGGGAGAAAAAAAGAAAGACAGGATTTTTGCAGCTCCTGAAATCATGAGTAAATGACCTTCAATTTAGGATGAAACCAAGGTGAGTTACTTACTCTGTGAATGGAAGAACACACAGACACACAGACACACAGACACACACATTCTTTCTATCTCTTCCACCCCATACCCTCAACTGTTAAAGCAATTGAACAGCACTTACAATCTTAGAATGCTGACCTTCTATCCCTAGAAAGGCCAGGAAAAGGCAACTAGGCCACTGTAGTCACCTAGGATCAAGCGCTGGAAAAGTTACACTGCTGAAGCTTTGCTTAGGCCCTTTGGCTGTCACTAAAGGCAGAGAGTTTGAAATTGAATTTTAATGTAATTCAGGAAGAGGAGTAAAGCACAGGGCCTCAGGTAGTCACTCTGGGCTTAGGGCGGTAGCCCAGTGACCCTGCTCCAGGGAAGGATCTGAGTGGCAGATTTAAAATAAGTAAAACTCATCTTCTTAGACTTTAAAGTACATTACCATTGTTGGAGTGTGTGTGTGTGTGTGTGTGGTGTGTGTGTTAAGAGAGAACACAATACTTTTTACCAACTCCCTTCAGGTTCATAAAGAAGTGTTTATGGGAAAAGAAAAAGTGGCTCTTTAGCACCTTATATTGATAAAATGAGCCACACAAAGTATATCATTGATCAACTTGCTGACAGCTCAAAATCAAAAGATCAAAACCAGAGAGAAGAAAACTGGCTAGGGAAAAGTCAACAGAATTGGCCAAAGTGCTAAGTGCTAAGTAATTATCCCTTCTGATCCCCACAGGTGAGGAAGCAGAATCCCATTTCTTAGCTCCTTGCATTTACTTCTAAACTCATAGAAATTTTTCTTCATAGGAACCCTGAACAGTCTCCAGTCTCCCTCTTATTTTAGGATTGAGAAAACTGAACCCCAAGTAGGTTTGGAGGCTTCCATGAATTTTTAACAGTCTTAACAGGTGGTAACTAAGTGACAGAATGCAGGTTTCCTGCTTCTCAGTATGTACAATGTATGACAACAAGGATGTGTAGGGGTGGGGAGGTGAGGACCTATTCCCAGTCTTGACCGTGGTGGTTATGACATGTGCTTCTGTCCCTACATTAATAGTGACCAACACTCTTATAGACCTTTGACATTTTATTCCTCCTGATAACCTGCATCCCTATTTTACAGATGCAGAAACCGAGGCTCCAAGAGCTGAGGTAACTTACTAAAGTCACCTAGCTCATAAGTGATGCTAAATTTTACTCTGCTTCTTCCCTTTTTTGCTGTGTCCAATATTTCAAAACTATACCCAAAGCACAGGTCCACTCACTACACAGACACATAAACCTTACAAAGATGAAAGTAGAAAGAAAAAAAGAAAGAAAGAGGGGGGGGGGGGGGGGGGGGGGGGGGGGGAGAAAGAAAGAAAGGAAAAAAAAGAAAAGAAAGAGGGAGGGAGGGAGGGAGGGAGGAAGAAAAAAAAAACCTAGAATACTCCATTTACCTATTTATTACTTAGAGTGCTTGTCTTATATCAATTTTCTATGTGAAAGCCAACATTTATTCTTATGGTGTAAATTGAATTGAAATTGAAATGAGGTTCTTCGAAGAACTACATGATTCCACCCTGATTCATAGACTATTGTTACTGCCATATGCTTCTTTCACATTTACAAACGTCTAAAACCCACACTAAAATAAGACGAAGTTGCTATCATTATTTCAGTCTACTGGCAAATGTCCACACTTAAACCTTTCTGTTAAGTCACAGCTTCATCTCTATTTCCCTGGCAGTTCTTGGTTGAAAATGAACGTCTGATGCTAGGCAAGTCCCAAGCACTGGTCTGCATGCTTGTAGACTCTCTGCTCCAAAGCAGAGGATTAAAACTATCAGCTGCGGCCCCTTCGAGGCCTGCTCCCAGATGCTGGCTGGGAAAGTAGCAGTAACTCCAAAACAGGGTGTCTGGGCTCTGAGCTGTGCTCTGAACAGATTAATATCATGTAAATGGATGTTCTAATAAATAGATTGGTACATTTGCCAAAATTCAGGGACATGCAATGTATCAGGTAATTTATAGTTCAACAATTTCCTGTGGCAAAGGCAGCTAGAGAAACATTTCCAAAATAAATGTCATTTAATTTTTAATCTAACAAGAATCATCATAACCACCACTAGTTTCCTCCTTCATAATTCTTCATTATTGTCTATAATGGAGCCAGACACAATAAAACTCTGACGACCTTCTATACCCATCAACACCAGTGTGGGGAAAGTTCAGCACTGCTCACATCCCGCAAATGTATAAAAGTCTCATCGATTCTCTGGAATATATAAACCTGAGGATTTGGTTTCTATAATATTGTGTAGATAGTATTAGTATGTTTCAATCAATAATAATTGCCATTGCTAAAAAATTATCTTTAAAGGTGGTATATTTTTACCACATTTAAAATACCCATGACCCTGCATTGTGGAAATAAAAGGGAAGTGGAAAAATCTCTCCTTACATGCAGAACTATGATTCCGAGTAACTGTAGCTCTTAAAAAATGGTGCGATAGACTTAGCAGTAAAATATAAATTATAGTAATATAAACTTTAAGTTTTTTTTATTTTGAAAAAAACAGGCACAGAAGTTAATGCAGGTGATAGCATGTTCTGCAAGTAGAAATTGCAAATAGCACATAATACTCCACAACTTTCTATACTCAATTCAGCAAAGTATTATCTATCATCAAGGCTGCTGCTGGCCTTTCGGAGCCTTTGTACTAATTTAAAAAAGGATTTCTCTGGCCTGATGCCCCTCTGCACCCTCCCTCCACCCTGCAGCCTGTGGGTGTGATGTCTTGGGGAGCAGAGCTCCAGCTGGATTTCAGGCTCCCCGCCCCCTCAGACTGGAGCCCCTTGTGCAATACACAAAATGCATACTCTTCTATGGAGGCCCTGTCTGTAGAAGTAAAGAAATTAAGAAATAGATCAATAAATTATGGTCTATCCATATGATGGACTATTAGGAAGTCATCAAAATTGTGTTTTAAAGAATGTTTAAATATTCAAACTATTCTTTAACTGTATCAGGGAATTGGAATATAAACAAATTTATAAATAATATATCAGATGTAAATAAGATAAAGAATACATCAAAATGTTAACAGTTATTATCTCCAGAAAATGCAATTGTGGCTAATTAATTATTTTTATATTAATAACTTTCTGCATTTGAAAGATTTTCTTCAATGAGCTTGAATTACTTCTATAATAAAAATGAATTCTAAATAACAAAGTGATATCTATAATTTAATCTGCTTTTCAATCCAGGAAATATACCACCTAGTAACTTATTTTGATCCAAAATCTTTTCAGTTAAGGACACAAGGGGATGCTGAAGCAATGAGATAGCAATTGATTATTTCTCCAATGCCATGATCCCTTAAGGACAGGGGAGAAATACACAGTGGTTTAAAAAAGAAGAAGAGTGCAGTTTAAAGCCGGGGAGGAGGGTTTGAATTCTCCCTCCAGTAGCCATTAGCATATACCTCAAAAAATAGCCATTAGCATATCCCTCAAAAAAAAAAAAATTAACCTCTTGATTCTGTTTATGTTTTTATATGAAACGGTCAGTCGTTTCCATCTTAAAGAATGCTCTGAGCAGAAAATGGGCTCAAGGACACAAAGCACATCACATGACGCCTGGTACTTAATAGGTGCACAATGATTTAGGTCTTATCACAATGATCTTGCATACTTCTCCTGTCCCCTAGCCATAGGCCTCACATGGAAAGAGCTCAATAAATGCTACAACCAATCCATTCCACTTGATTTAGGAAAAACCTGATATTCTCATAAAGGAAATCTCAAATGTTGTATGGCTGATTAGCCCTATAGGAATGGCTTTGTTAGAACAGACCTTAGGTTGTTTTAGTGAGCACAGAGCCTCTCCAAAAGACGGTTGCCTCCACTCCCCACCACGTGTCTAAATGGCTTGTTACATGTGTTGACACATGATGTCAGCCCCTGGGGCCCTGCACTCCACTCCCTTCCTACCCCCCACCCTGCCCCCTGTGGATGGACATTTAAAAGCACTTTGCTCCCTATATGGGAAATGGAACTCGGGGCTGTGTAAGAAACTAGACTTCTATCAAAAGCCTTTTTTATTAATGACCAAGACCAAGCCCCCTTTGGGCTATTGATAATAATAACACAGCACTTACTAGGTGCTGGGCACTGTTATAAGCACCTTACTTACAACAGCCCATTTAATACGTGAGAGCCTCAGCAGGAAACTCACCTGAAGGGACAGAACCTCTGTGAAGTTTTAATCTATAAATGTTTTTAGT
>KE763082.1:0-12058 GCA_000465285.1 Eidolon helvum | reverse complement strand
GAGCACACTTTAAATGCAGGAAACAGTGTTGTGGCCTTTGGATATGGTCCAATTGATACAGTAACCAGATCTGCAGGTATATCCAAATTCCTCATGGGCTCACAGGATGGGTGAGCTTGCACATTTTTAAGAATACTAGGAATCCTGAAATCTGCCAGGACTTAATTAATATTGATGGTTTCTTCCTAGAAATGTTGGATTTTGAAAGCACCTTAGATGCCATCAACTCTGACCTCTACAGACTTTGGGTGGTGTCATTAGATGGCAGGAAACAGGGAGTTTTCATTCAGCTGAAAGAAGAAAAGTAGGGGAAACTTGATTCTATGCAGAGCTGACCTGCAGGTGTATATAAATTATTGATGTGGATGCTGCCTGATGAATTTGGGAGTAAAGGTGTGTTGGCCAGAGATGAATCATAGACTTTATTTCAACTAGAGTGCCCAGGGCAGGCCTCTCATTTTCCAGATGAAAAAACAAAGGACTACAGAAGCTAAATAACTCGTCCAAGGTCAAACCAAGCCTAGAGCCTGAGCCAGATGATGTCTGGGACTGAGTCCCTTGCAATGTCCATTTTCTTCTGCTGAGCCATTTCTAGGACATTTCTGGTTTTGTCTTATGTGTTTTATGTCAAATGCCATAAATATAAAAAGCATAAAATACTGTTGACAAATGCTTTTCTAACATCAGCCTCCACTTGCATTTGGGAATTTTTAAAAAGCTTTTCCATTGTCCCCCAAATACAATCGGGGAATATGCAAACAAAATGTACACTGATATGGGCCAATCTAATGTATCTTGAAAATAAGGTGTTTATTGTATCCTTAAAACAGGTTTGGAAAATTAAGTAAAATTTTATCCACAGGGAGAAAATGTAATTGTTAACAGCTTCTCAAAACTGAATTATTTTTGTTTCTTGATAAAGATAATGGCATCACAATGGGTTACTAGGAATCGGCAACTACAACTTAAACTTCCCGGCTCCCAGTACAGTGCTCCCTTGGGCAGGCAGCAGATAGGATGCCTGTGTGTGCTGGACCCTGCACTCTGACTGTTGTCCAGCTGCTCTCCTAAAGCTGTTCTCCACGGTCCACAAGACCTCCTGTTCGCTTAGCCTAGCTAGCTTTTTTCAGACTTTGTTCTTGTCTGCCTCTCTAGTATTAAAAATGGCTCCCCCCTAGCCTCTCCTTTGCACAAGCCTTTCATCCCTTGGCTTCCATGATAGCAGCAAAGAGTATTTCTCTCCATGACCACATTTGATTGATTAGTGTTGCTTCCTGGAGCACAGTATTGGGAAGCATTCTGAGGCAAGGTCATCATCCCATTTTTTTTTCACCTGGAGAACTCCTTGTCCTTTTTCAAGGATCAGCTCAAATTTCACCTCCTTGGCATAATTAGGTTGGGGAGCTGGATGAACTCCTTCCTCTGTGCTCCGAGTTCCCAGTACAGATTCTGTTACAGCACAGATTGATGTGTTGTATTTATCTGTTTAGATGCCTGTATCCCCCACTAACCATAAACCAGTGGTTTATGCAGTACTGAGTGTTTTTTTCTCTCTGTATATCCAAGGTCTGGCATAGTGGTCTGGGTCCATTATAATATGCCAACTGGACAATAAATGAATGGATGGATGGATGGATGGATGGATGAACGGATGGATGGATAGATGGATGAATGGATGTTAATCTAGTTGCTTGGCCTGCTGATTTTCTGATGTTATAAAATATTTGCTCATCAGTAGCTGCTGATTCTCTGTCCTCCACTGATATGCTCCCATCTCCTTCCTGTCTTTAGCTAAATGTTGCAAATTGGAAGGTCTCAGCTGGAGGACTTTAACAATTTCTGTTAGAGTGGGTTCCTGCTACTTGGGCCCCAGAAAATGCCCAGGTTCAGGATGGAGTACTCCTCTAGGAACCAGGAATTTTAAAAACAATATGGCATTCTGCTTACTGCTATCTGCCCTTGTACTTCACAGTCTTCCTGGCCCTTGCCTGCTTGCCTTGTTGACAGGCTACTCTCAGCTCTGGGCCACTCTCAATTCTGGGGTCACTACTGCCAGCTATTATTTTTTTATATTCCATCCTTGACTCTTGGTCTTTGTTGACACCTCGTTCAGCATGACAAAGTAGAAGGTACTACCTGTAATAGCTGTGCCCACCTGGCTCTGATTAACACTCAAGAACTGAGGTGGATGTATTTTCTGGCAATTGCCCCACCATTTTGATCCAGTTAGATCCAGAAGTTGTCAGTTGTGTGGCTGATAAGAGAGAACAGACATAAATGAGCTTCCATTAATAAAACTAGTAGGCACTCTTCCTTTTTCTTTTTCATTCAAAATTGTCTCAGATATTGTCACATTGTTGCTGTTTATTCAGTCAATAGATCCTGTTTGTGCTCTAACACAAGGATCCTCAGTCTCTGGGCCGTGGACCGGTACTGGTTCATGGTCTGTTAGGAACCAGGCCGCATAGCAGGAGGAGAGCGATGGGTAAACAAGCAAAGCTTCTTCTGTATTTGCAGCTACTCCCCAGTGCTAGCATCACCGCCTCAGCTCCCCCCCCCATCATCAGGCACTAGATTCTCATACGAGCACTTGTCCCCCGTGCCAAAAAGGTGGGGGCTGCTGCTCTAGGATATACAGAGGTGATATATCATAAGACTTGCTCTCCAGTTAGAAAAGAAAGACCACAAGTAAAAAAGTAAATAAAACTAGAAATGATTACAGATGGTGAAAACTGTGAAGGAAACAAATAGGAAGGAGCTAGGTTGGATAAGGTATAGGCTCATCAGGGGACCTTTCTGGGCATGTGACATTTCAGTTGAATCTAGGAGAATAAGGAAGAGACTGCCAGCACTCTGTGCACAGTATTTGTCAGTACGTGCCTACTGAATCTAGAGTGGAAACTTCATCTGGGTCCTTCAGAAATAGGCTGGGTGTCCAGCTCCTGCAATGTGTAAATGGCAGCACCACTGAGAGACAGATGGAAATGGCGACCTTAGAAACTGGGCTCCTAGGGAATACTGATGACAGCTGAATGGTGAGGTGCCTTTGATGACTCTCAGTTACTTCTGGTTGTTTGCAGGTGTCTGAGTGCAGTACGCACGATTAGGGAGTTTTATAGCTTAGTAATAGCTTGGAGTCCATTTTTTGAAAATTAGGCCAAGTGGTGTCGATGTGATCACTAGAGATATAAGTGCCCTGCCCATACTGCAATTAGTGCTTTATTAAAACAAACGGCATTTGCATAGAGTCGAAAGCTTCCTCGGTTAAAATACAGGCAACTTTAAAATATGGCCAGAAACAAGGAAATTATACATTTCTTTTTTGAAGATGGCAAACTACCTTGTATACATCTTGGCCAACACATGTAACTTGATAGAAACTCTTCATCTCCAGCAAAGGGCTTTGTAAATAGCTCCAGTTTGAAAGAAGTTATAAAGCAGGGCAGTGCTTGAGCTAAATTTTGAGCTTCCACATCTTATTTTTTTGAGGTCTTTTAGCATCTTCTAGAGCATTGTCTGTTATCTGAGTCCAGAGCCTTCAGGAGAAGAGATATATTGCCAGGCCCGGGTAGTTAACATTTGGTTTCATAAACAATTAAACAACCATCTGTTGGTTCGCTTCAGTGACTGAGAAAGCACCGTTTAATTGCCACTACACTGGATACGCACCACTGGGGTGATTGTATTCTGGATTCAGTCCAGCAATCCTAGTCATCACATTATTAAAGAACCTAACACTGTGGGCTGTTAGTTATTTGTTTCCATCTCTGCTGTCGTCCAATGGTGAGCAGGGATCCTGGCCCACTCTCTCTGCATCTTCAGCCTTGACTGGCACATACAGGCAATTAACAAATTATATTAAATGAATGAATGAATTTTAATCCTACAGGGATTAAAAACTCTCTCTCTCGCTCTCTCTCTCTCTTGCTCTCTCGCTCTTTTTTTTTTTTTTTTTTTTTTGGCTTGAAACAATAGAAATTTACTCTCTCACAGTTCTGGAGACCAGAAGTCCAAAGTCAAGTTGTTATCAGGGACACACTTCCTCCAACAGCTCTAAGGAAGGATCCCTCTTTGCCTCTTCCAGCTTCTGGTGACTATAGGTGTTCCTTAACTTGTGGCTGCTTCACTCCAATATCTGCCTCTATCTTAATATGACCTTCTCTGTGTTTCTGTCATAACTTCTTTACTTTTAAAAGAAGTAAGAGTTCTCCCTTTTGAACCTGCACAAAATGTTAATGTAGGTGGATTTATTTCTAGAACCAGTGCTAGTACCAAGTAAAGCACTTGTGTCTTGTCTGTATGTGTCTGTGTTGTGCAAGGATGGCTGTTTTGGTACGCCATCATTCTTTACAGATAAGTCTTGAGCTGGTTGATTTACTCTCTTCCATTTGATTATTTTTATTCCATTGTGGCTTGGTTCTATGCTTGGGTAGAAGAAAACATCCTTCTGACTGTCCTGTTCTAAGAAATGGTGTTCAGTTCATATCTGTTGGAACTATTTCTGTTCTTGCTCTCTGCAGAGGATTACACAGAATTAAATTATGCATAATATTTGTCCCAAGTCTGTTAGAATTTCCTTTGTAAAATTTCAATCATGCTCACCTATGTTCTTTTTTTTTTCTCCTTTACTCTTTTCCATACAGTAAAATGCAACAATACAAGAAACATGAGGAAAGTTTGGGAAATGCTGAGTTAAATAAACATAGCCAGGTTTCCTTACTGCAGCTTCGTCAGAGTCTTCAGAATGCTCTCAAACTCTTAGAATCTCCAAATGGGGCTTCAGTTTGTCAG
The DNA here is from genome assembly GCA_000465285.1 of Eidolon helvum. Lineage (NCBI taxonomy): Eukaryota > Metazoa > Chordata > Mammalia > Chiroptera > Pteropodidae > Eidolon > Eidolon helvum. Next base: position 7,267 of record KE763082.1, on the reverse strand, counting down.
TCTCCAGATTTATTTCAGCCCAGAAACCTTTTAGTGATGAACTTCTCAAGAAACTAGTGTTTCATCAAGGGCACTTTGGAGAACAACAGTGTATAGGTTCTTTATTGTTTTTCTTTGTTTCTTTATCACATCTTTTCTCAAATGTTTCTCTAAATATAAAATGAATTTCCTGGGTTTTCCTATATTCAATTTTGGCTGTCCCTTAGTCAAAAATTCTGATTCAAGCAAATAAGTATTAAATACATTTGAAATTAAAATTAAATTAAGTATCTTTAAGTGTTTGACAAATAGAGAGAGGCTTGGGAAATGCTCAGTGCCCCTGCGCACTGTTATAAGGAGGGTGGTCACAGCCCCTGCTCTACTCCTCCTGGGGGAGGGGGAGGTGGGCTTCCAGCAGCAGGGGGCTTGAGTGAGGGCCTGGAAGTGCTTCTGTGTCACTGTCCCATAGCCAACAGTGATCAAAAGGCACTAGACACACTTATCCCAGTAAAGGTTTTTCCAGAATCCTTATAACCCTAAAGTTCTGACTTCTTGATATTTTTTGGAGCCTTGAAATATTAATTACTTGCTTCTGCAATATTTCTTCTTATTTATAAAATGATAGATAGCACATATTCATGCTTTAAGTTGGAGCGAATTAGAATTAAAATTAATTTTTGTTCTGGCAAGATGTCTTTAAGGTTGGTATGACCTCATTGAGAAAATTGTCTATTTTGAGATCTCAGGAACCCTTGCAGCACAAAGGTCAGTGGAACATAAAATTATGTCCAAGATGACCCGCCTCAAGCTGTTCCCTTCTGCTAATCACCACCTTTCTCCTGAAGTCTTATAAGAGTCATTAGCTTCACACACCATGTGACAAGTGCCAGCCCTGGCTGGAGGCTGTGAAAGGGGACCCAGAGATGCTAGGGCAGGGATCAGTCACCCAGAGGCCTCCTCTCTCCTACCACAAACAAAAGAGTCAAGTGTGACACCCCTTTTGCACACTGCAGCTCTGTGATCTCCAGCTGTGACAAAGCCAGAGAAGCCAGATTTCTAGTTGCCCAACTCCCAAGGTATTCACTATCCTACACAGCTTTCACAAGGCAGCTCTGAATAAATGAATTCCTTTGGGTTTACTATAGAATTTCTTACCTGAACTGCATTTATAGCTGGTTGTTTTATTTATTTTTTTTCTGCTGTCTCAGGATGTGGGGTATACTTAATTGTTTGGGGTAGGAGGACTTTTTTCCATGTTTGGCTTCCTCCTGAAAACAAAGATACTTGGCATCCGTTCATCCATTGTGTGCCCTTTCCCCCTTCCCGTGCACAAGTCTCAGAAACTTCCCTCTCCACGTGTCTCCTCTCTTCCTCCATTTTCTCCAGCCCTATGGTTTCCTTCTCCACCTCCACAGATTTCCTTCCTGCCTGTTCTACTGTAGACATCCAGGGAGGCTACTAATCTCTCCTCCTTCAGCCAAGGCCACAGCCACGAGTAACCTAATCATCCTTTCCTTACCGCCTGCCTGTGAAAGAAGGAGTTGTCCTGGCAGTTAAATCAAATTTGGGCTATGCTTGCAAAATCCAAAATTTATTCTGCTGGGGCCCCAGTTAAGGTCCTAAAATTCAACTTAGCCGACTGGGGAAGCAAGATAAGAAGTCCCTGAGGTGGAACTATCAGCTTTTTCCATCTGGATGCTATGAGCTGTGGCCTGATGTGGTAGAAATAGCCTGGACTTTGGGATCAGACAGATTTGACTTTGCATTAAGACTCGGCCATTTGCTGCTGTGTGATCTGAGTCAAGAAACCTAACTTATCTAAGCCTTGTTGTTCTATAAAAGGAGATTCATAGAAATACCTACCTTTCAGGATATCGGTATAAGCATGTAAAATGCCTGGTACCGAGTAAATGCCCAATAAATGAAAGTCCTTACTGCTTAGATTGGACCTATGGAGCATAAAAACAGAAATGAAGCTGAGGAGCTGGTGAGAAGGCTTTCCTCTGAGGAGGTCACAGCTTTTGATTTGCTTGAGTTGCACCAGCCAGCAGGATAACAATGGAGCCAAGGCCAACCTGGTCACTAACACTGCCCAGGGCAGCAACTCCTAAGATTTGCCCACATTCCTACTGCCCACCTGATGGAATATGAGAGCAGCAGCTCAGAGACTTCACTTGGGTATCTTTTCATCTGCTTGTTTCTTGCCTGGTACCAAGTGCACCTGTCCTCCTGCCCTTCCTGCTGATGACCGTCATATCTAGGGGAGCAGAGAGAGCACTGCCACAACCCCTGGGAAGAGCTCTGAGAAAAAGTCCTCCGCAAAGCTCAGCATGCTCCTGGTCAGCCACTGCAGGGTGCTAAGTACTTGCTCTCTTCGGCTGTCCTTCCTGACTAGGACGCAGCTTTGTATCCTTCCCAGAAGTGGAGCTGGTAATGGTGATGAAGGGGAAGAAGAAGGAGGGGAATATTCACGACCTTCCTCATGTCTTGGAAATACATGATGGCAGTAACACTATCTGAAATCCTCTATGGATAAAAAGAGAAACAATGGCTATTGTTTATATCTTCCTTATGTCCATTTCCTGCCCATACCCTTTGATTTAGTGACAGCAAATGCTCCTCAACAGAGAATTGATCATGGAACCAGGCTGGGTCATTTCTCTGGCCACAGTTATTAGTCCATTAGTTTTCCTCCCAGGAATTTTGTACACAAAACATCAGGTGAGAGATTTCCTCTTTCCTCTTCACACTGGAAGTGGGATTGGGGCTGCACACAGGAATGAGCAGCCATGTTCCCCACGATGTGAAGAACTTAATCCTAGGACCAACCCCCCCGTCTTCCTGGTATTTGTTTATATGACTCAATGTATTTCTTCTTTTTGTTTGATTAAGCTAGTTGGAGGGGTGCTTCTCTCTTTTGCAGTCAAATGAGTTCCTGATTCACCCAAGTACCAATTAGAAAAGCTATGGAATCTGCAAATGCAGGTTGTGACTTTGACTCCTGAATTTGGTCAGTGTTTGACGACTGATATCAGGTATCATGAGCCAAGTCAGCTTATTTAGAAAGGATATGTTCTTGTTACTAAAACCTTTAAAATTTAAAACTTTGAAGAACTCTGAAGAAGAACTGGCTGGAGGCATATCACTTGTGTCCTCAGACTCTCTCATACTGAATACCTTTGGTTTTAGTTGCTTGGAGCTGCCATGTTGAAGGCGTGACTCCACAGTTTGTTGGAAACTCACTGGCCTTTTGATTAGTGAGCATTATCTTTGCATTTGGCCATTCCATGGGTTTTGGGCTCTGGCCTTCCTCACTGTGAAGACTGACTTGTGTGGGCCTGTCGGTAGATCTGGCCCATCAGAGTTTGCCTGGTGGTGGATGTGGAAAACCACGAGCCTAATTAGTCTCAATTCAAATAGTATCTGAATCTATGACTTTAAACAAGTGATGGCACTTTTCTGGATCTTCGTTTCTCACCTCTAAATGGAGGGTGCTAGTTTAGAAAACACAAAGTCCTTTTAACTCTAGTAGTCTATGATTTTTCAATATAATTTATAAGCTGAAGTCTTGGCATTTGGAGTGAAATTAAGGAGAAGACTTGGTATGTTGAGCTCTTCCACCTGAGCAAACACTACGCCCACAAAGTGTAAATTCTCACTGGCAAGGAAAACAATAGGACCACCCTTGGAGTGGGAGAGGTGAGGTGAAAGACCTCATTGCAAGGGAGACTTCCTTTCTCAGCAGCAAATAACACTACTGCTGCCAGATGAGATGATCTTTAAAACCAAAGAGAAATAGGCAGCATAAAATAGACTTAAATGTAATGTTAGAATCTCACCAAGGAATGAAATTAACATGGTGGATAAGATATAAATTTTTTCTGAGTACTAACTATTCAGTCTCATTGTTGTATTTTGTAATATGGAAGGGAAATTTGGGAAGAAAAGTGGGACGTATTAGAAAGAGAAGTCATGTATACATGAAAGTCAACTTGGCTGAGTATAAAATTCTTTTAGATGCTTCTTCATGGTTTTCTGACAGTGCTACAAAGAAGTCAGAGGTCATCTGGTATTGGTCTTCCATCAATAATTTGTTTAGTATGTGTGTGTGGCGGGGGTTTATGTGGCTCTTCATCTTTTTAAGTGTCTTCCTAGGACTTTTAGCAGGAAGTTAAACCAGAAACCTCTTCCATTTTGTAATAGGTTTCTTCTTCTTATAACTATGACTTTAGATTGATAGGTAATGTTGATTTATAAGAAAGAGAAATGCTTATTTATTAATCTTAGGAGAGAGAAATTTCTAGATTTGATAAGGAGTAATAGCAAAAATAAGTAAATAAATAAATAAAAATTAAAAAGAAATGAAAAAGAACCAGAGTCAAAATCAGGAAAGAAAGGAGAGGTCACCACACTTTTTGAATCAATGAGCCTTGAGAAAAATAGGAGACAACAGAACTTAGTAGGGCTTTGCATTTGAAGATGACCAGAGAATTAACAGAAGAAAATAGGAATGATACCAGATACCTTTGCTAAGGTTTAATATATAGTTATATCCATTTCCAAGGCTTAGATGAAAACAATGTCAAACTTTCGTTTTGTGTATTTTATAGTTCTGGCTGCCTACCAAGTAAGACTCATCTTAATAGTTAGTTATCAAGTGGTTGTTTTTGGTGAAGTGTAATTTTATAACAAACTTGAGTAGCCTTCATAACAAATGCACTATTGTCCTCTGCATTTTATTATGCAGCAAGTGAAATAATGATAGTAGACAATGGCTTCCTCACTGCACCCCGAGATTTGTGCCTCCTCGGAAACACTAGCAAGGCAAGAGGCAGAGAAGGGATATTCTCAACATGCGGTGACTTCCCAGCTTTAACTGCTCAGTTTCTAGCTCCAAAACAGTCCGTGACTCTGTGTGGAGAAATCGTTACCATGAGTTTCAAGAAGGAAAAATGCAGTCTTTAAATCGTAATTCTCTAGAGGATATCAAATGATCATAAGGAAAACCATGAAGTCATTTCAGCTTCTGACTCTAAATTTCAAAGAAAAGAAGGAGTGATAGAATTAAAGTTTGCTGGAAGATATAGCGGTACACATTTAGAAATCACTGTGCATAAATACTTAGTTTTTTACCTCATCCCTCAAGTGAGTCATTGTTTTCTTAATAGGAATTATATCATCGCCTGTTTCTAAGAGTATGATCCAGGCAGCATTGTAAATATCAGGATGGAACTGGCTGAAACACAATTGCTTACACAAAGCCCTGCAGTGCCTGCTGTATCTGAGGCATTTGACTCCAAGCATGTAGCAGAAACAGCCTGGACCTAAGAAACAAGACACGCAACAGCCGAGTGGTCTGTTCCAATCCTAAAAGCAGCTTGACAAGCTGTTCTCCTCACAAAAATGCATGCCACTTGTCCTGAAATTCTGGATGCTATACGTTACATTATATGTATATAGTTACATGTTTAAATATAATTTATGACCATATCAGTCATTAACAGGGGATGAATGAGCAAAGAATATAAATATATACTGGGTTCTGCCTAATTCCTTTTAAGCCTGTGGCAAAGCGGTATCCCCTCATTCCCAGCCTCTCCACCTTCTCTCTGACCAGCACCGCTTAATATCATTTAAGTCAATAATATGGGTTATGAAGTCACCATTCATAACACAAATTGGCTGTGTACTTTGAGATTCAAAGCTAAAGCACAAGACAAGGAATGCAGCTATTTTCATCCAGGCACAGAGTATATGACTCATTAGTCAAAATTCTTACATGGCTTTTTTGTAAGATGAGATATATAATTTGCCCAAAGTCCACAAACCGAGACCTTATTAAGATTATTTAACTCTTAATTTTCTCCAGTAGTGAGGAAAAAGTCAATACTGATCTTGCTAAAAACAATTTGGCAATATAAATCAAGAGTCTGAAGAATGTCTAAATTCTGTGAGAAACAGAGCTATAAAAAATAATTGTGGCTCCTATCAAGATGGTGGAGTAAGTAAACGCTGTGCTCGCATCAAAATTGCAACTAAATTATGGAACGATTGACCTGGAGAACCATCTGAAGACCAGCTGAACAGAACTCCTATAACTAAGAATACAAAGAAGAAGCCTCATCAAGACTGGAAAATTCTAAAGTTTACACTCTCTCCCCAAAAGAAAAAGATAAAAAGAAATAATCAGGTTTAAATCTTACAGGTTTAAATATAAAGTATATTTACAATAGAGAAAACTTGGAAAATAAGAAAATAAAGTATGAAGGAATATTATGCAGCCATTAAAAAACACGTCCAAAAATTATAATACTAATACACTCAAAATGAGAAGTAGTCATGAATAAAAAAATTGAGACATTTAGTTTTATATATACAATGTAATAATATCATGTTTATGCGTAGAATAAATATTGAAAGAAAAGATGGTAAATTATATTGGTGCTGATTCTGTTTTCACCTCTACATATTTCTGTATTTTCCACAATGTCTACATTGATCTTGTATCAGTTTTATAATCGTAAAAATTATAAACAATACAAATTAAAACTATCCTATCAGGTTTGTACAAAGCACTGCACAAAGTATGAGGCTGTGGAATAAAAGTTGCTCTGTATACACAGCTTTTAAAAGAGTAGTCCCCACATCAATCTCACCTAAGAACTCAAGTCTCAATAGTGAGGAAAATGCCCTGATGGGCTCTAGGAGCTTTGACATGTAAACCACTCCATGCTAAGGACACATTCTCCATAGACAGAATCTTACAGAATCCCTTCGTTAGTATTCATCTGCCTTTCGAATAAGACATGACCTAGCAAGTCACTTTCAGTTAAATCTGAAAGAGGAGCAGAGGGCCCCAGGTAACATGATGCGCCCAGAACATGTCTGCAGATCTGACAGGTGCAAACAACTCCACTCGTCTAAATATAAACTTGAGCTGTTTGGAAACAGTCTTTCTCCCTTTCTATTCTCATCAGGCACAAGAATGTTCTCTTCTTTAGTTGAGACTGTTAGTGCTGGTTATATTTATTCAGATTCACTCTGCAATAATTTTTATTCAAAGAGAAGTACTGTTATAACTCTAAAAAAGAAAAAAAAAGATTTCTGTTCCAAAATCTTGTATGAAGACAGGACCACACTTTGGGCTGTTTTTGAAACGTGTTGAGGAGAAGACATTTACAATATTTTTACAAACTTTCTGGTTGAGCAAAAAACTGATGTTAACCTGTGCATAAAGAAACATTTTTTAATATTTAAAACAAATATTTAATATTTAAAATATTAAATA
>AWHC01059329.1:0-18932 GCA_000465285.1 Eidolon helvum | reverse complement strand
GTGTGGTCACCCAGCTGTCATCAGGCAAGAATGTGACGAGATCCCCTCGACTCGCAGTAGTGGGATGGTCATCGTATGTCCACCCCTGTGCTCTGCCCCACACACCTGAGGTGGCGCAGGGAACTCGGCGGTCGGCCGGCAGGAACCCTTTCTGGGAGAGACGCGTCACTCAGCTCAAAGCTGAGCCCCTCCCCAGGAATGGTCCTTGGTCGACGGATCTGCCTCTCCATGGTCATGCTGCCAACTCCAGGCTGCTCGTAACCAACGGCCAGCCTGCTGGGGACACTAAGCCAGGCCCCTTGCCCCCACACAGCTCCAACCCGCAGTGCTGTCCAACCCCAAGCGGTCAGCCAAGACCTTCACGGTGACCGCACGTGGTCCAGCTCCTCCCCCTACCCTGTCCTGCTCTCTGTGACACATCCAGATCCCTCCAGCACCTTCCCCTCATCCACAGGGCCACCGTGGCCTGGCCTTGACCCCCGCCAGCCCCATCTCCAGCCCTAGTCCCGGACTCCTTGTTCCCGCCACGCTGTGTGACTTCCACTGATGGATGTGACAGCACGTGTCTACTGATCCCCAAACACAGACTTAGGTGTGGGGGAGACACACATGGATTAAGAAGGCTCGTGCAGAAGAAGAGGCAGAGCCATGGACAGACAGCTGTCCCCAACAGAATGACTTCCCTGGGCGGAGCAGGCATGGGGGACCCCTCGCCCCATATCGTGGGTCATTCCTGCCCTCAGGGATCCTACACTCCGGTGGTGGAGCCCATCCACAAATAAGGAGGTTCAAGACAAAGTCACAGACTACACTAGAGGGTAAGTAAGCAGGGCAGGAACCTGGCCTCGAGGGGGTGACCCTCAGACTGTCAGCAGCGCTCCCCCCAGCCTCCACGCTCTTGCCCATGCTGTCCCTTCCGCATGGAACACGCTTTGCCCTTTATCCGGTGAATTCATACCTCTCAAGACCTGGCCAAAGTCATCTCCTGCCTCAGTCCTTCTCGGAGCCTTCCCGGAAGTGTCTTCCTCTCCTCCGTTTCCTTGTTCAAAGGGGCCTCTGTATGTCAGGCCTGGTCACGGCATCTGCCTATTTCATCTTCTGAGAACTTCTCCGGGGGAAACTGGTCATCTCTGTTCTCCAAGCATGTACCGTGGGGCCCAGCACAGGGTGACCCGGCCTTGCACCTGGTTTTACACTTAGAGCTTCACTGGCACGTGGTCATGCCCATTGGTTTACAGCCACTTCCCTGCTACAGTGGCAGATTAGTCATGACAGTGACACTCAGGCCCCTGCAAAGCCCGAAATATTTACTAGCTGGCCTTTTATGGGAATAGCGAGCCCACCTCTGCCCTGGTGCATTGGAAATGTTCCATCGACCGCTCACTCAGGTAAACGACGAGGAGGGAAGAGACGATCGACAGAGACCCTGCTCCGCAATGAGGTCAGTGCTTCAAACGGCTGAAACAGAGCCGGTTACACGGCGGATGGAGACTGAGCCGTAAACACGGCAGATCGAGTGTTCTCTCCTGCTGGTTCCATCTTCCGTTCTGCATCGTTGAAACAATATCAAGTTCAACGCATGGGCGGCGATTTTCCACCACGAGGCCGATCTAGCTTGGCTTCAAATTTCTCCCAAGCACTTGTCCCTCCCTCGGCCTCAAGTCAGGAGGTCGACAGTGAGGGGCTGGCGTTTGTGATATCATAACTGAGCAGGGATAAGGGGAAGACACTGGCATTTCCTGAGCACCTGCCACGTACCAGACACAATGACATACATCATCGCACAGAAACTCCACAGAAGTCCCAGGCGACAGTAGTTACAATTTCAGACAACAGCCGAGGCAGCTGAGGCTCAGGGGGTGGGGTGGCTTTCTACCCTACACTGCTCAGAAGTCTCAGATTTTCCTCGATCCAAAACTTCTGCTTTTTGTTTGGTAGCCTTCTGACACTGAGTAGGCACAGCTGTCTGATCACGCTGAGGTGGGCGGGTTGGGTGAATGGGCAGAAAATGGGGAAGGAGTTAAAGAGTAAATAGTCTGGGGCATGAAGGGCCCTTCCTTGTTCCCCTCCTGCTGCTGCCTGGCCGTAATGGGGCCCTCTTCCTTGGCTCATCAGGGGCTGCCCTCCTCTCTGGCTGAGGGAGTAGGACAAGGGGCCAGGTGTTACCCCTGCTCAGGTCACGGATGTTTGGGCCGATCTGCAGCCCCTGCAGTTGGAAACGTTTGGTGACTACGGACAGACAGCACAGCAACTTGAGCCGAAGAAAGAACGTGGCATGTGGGCGGTCAGAGGAAAAGGGTGGGAGGAGATCCAGGGGCAGTACCCCGTGCTCCCCGGGGAGGGGCTGGGAGGCTCCAGGACTGTGACAGAATGTGAAGCACGAGGAAGCCAGCCACGTGCGTCTCCAAACTGGGGTTCTGCCCGGGCTTCTAGTCGTCTAGCAACAGTGTAAAAATAAATCGTCTCTTTATCAAAAACGACAAAAAGCAGAGAGAACAAATGAGCGCCAACGCGTGGAGCTATGCACCGCACCACGGTGATGGCTGGCCAGGCCTCTGCGACTCCTTTTGGTCACATCCGGCCTGGTCTACCCCATGCTGGAAAGGCTCCCTTCTGCATTTTAGTCAGTGGCTCTCTAACGTGTCTGTCCCTTAAAGTCGTTTGGGGAGCTTTAAAAGATGCTGATACCCAGGCCCGACTCTGGACCAACGCAGTCGAATCTCGGGCATTAGCATCCTGGGTGATCGCCACGTATGAGTCTACTGTGCGCTCAAACTTTGAAACTAAGGGTCTCACGTGAGTTGACTCATGAAAACCTTCCAAGAGAAGGTTTCCTTCTTATTTTGAGAGGAAATAAGTGCCCGGACCAGCCACTCATGCTTATTGCCCAGCTTGCCCCAGGGGGTGGGTTTAGGGAGTGCTGAGGACACTAGGAGACACAGTGACCTAAGTAGGTGTCGCAGTGGGGTGAGCGGCAAGCACGGTACAGACATGGCCGGCACAAGGCGGTCCCAAAGCCCCTGTTGGGACAAGGCGGGTGCCACGCTAGCTGCAGGGGACGATGAGGGGGACGTAGGCGTGGTTTCTGCCTGAGAAGGTAATGGTTCACAGGTCAAATCCTAGCCCTCTGACTGACTGCCTTTGTTAGCACTGCCTGGCAATTGATTAGAAATGCACATTCTCGGGCCCCAACTCAGGGCTACTGCATCAGAACCTTGAGTCATGGGGTTCAGCAGCTTATGAATTTTCATAAACACTCTAGGTGATGTTGACGCCTACCACGCTTTGAGAACTACTCGGCTTGCTCTCTGACCCGGGCCATGGGGATAAATCTTCAGAACCCCCGTTTCCTTATTGGTAAGACAGGGTTGATAATTCAGATTTTACAGGATGAAATGAGAACATGCACATCAAGGGCCTAAAATATCTCCTGGAAAGTAGTAATGACAACGACATCTAGTATTTTTCTCTGACGCACATCTTGCTTTGTGCTTTATCCAGATAATCTCATTTAATTCTCCCACCAATCCTATAAATCACACACTGTTAGCCTCATTTTATAGATGAAGAAATGGAGGTGCAGAGGCCCAGGGACACCACCTGGTGCAGCCCAGCTCCAGAAACCCAGCATTGAACCTGAACCCCACCTCCCGAGGTAGCCACACAGCTGGGTCCACAGGAGGAAGCAAGACTTATCTAGAACTATGACCAAGCAAGACTTATTTATAACTACAGTCCAAGAGTTGGGTACAAAGTTCCCAGACAACTGTCTCCCCTTTGCTGGTAAGACTGAAAAAGAGAGAACAAAACCCTTTGTTTCTACTATTTTGGAGACAATCTTGAGATGATTTCTACCCGATAAGAGACATTTTCATATGGAGGACCAAACAGAGTCTTGAAAAGACCAAATGACAAGAAAATAAGAGGAGCAGGTTGAAAGAGAGGGCTACAGGTCGGCACATCTCCATCACTGGAAGAAAAATGTGAAAGATTTGTTAAAAAATATATGAACTGTCTGCCCCAACAGGTGTCAGAATAAGAGAGTCGAGGGAAGTGTCATCAGAGCGTGAGGGGTGGCAGAGCCCGGAGGGGACCTGGGGGCTGCCACTCTGCCTTCGCCTGCCGTGTGACCCTGCGCTGAAGCCTTGGTCTCCCCGAGGGCCAGTGCCCTCACCTCTACAACGGAGATGAGGGTGAGCTGCGATAATAGGCATGACCCCCCGCCCCCGGCACATAAATAAGTGTGTCAAGTCTAAGTTCTAAATAATTGCTAATGGGATGGACCCAGGAGGACAAGGAGTGACTCTTAGTGACCCACTTGCAGAGGATTTGCCAATGTCACGTTTTAGGGCACTTGCTCTGTGTTTTTCAGATGTCCTGTTGTTTAATTCCTTGGACGCAAACTCCCTTGCTGGTGTATGTGTGTGTGCACGCCATGGATGGGACTAGGGAATGAGAACTAGAGGCGATCCATTGCCACCAGCCCATCTGGTAGATGGAGAAAAGAAGACATTTTCTAGTGTCCCCGTGAGCAGGACTGGAACGCAGGCTTTGTGGTGCGTGGGCTCCGGGGAAGGAAGGCAGGGAGTCAGACTGCTGGATTCAGACCCCATCCTGCTACAACCAGGCTGTGACCTCGGGTGAGTGACTGGACTTCTCTGTGCCTCAGCGTCCTCGCTCAGCTGACAGAGAACAGCAGTGGCACATTAATGGGGGCGTTGTAAGTTTGACCGTTCCATCTACACACCTAGAGGCAGGCACTGCGAATTCATAGGTAAGTGCAGAATGCACCTACCAGTCCAAGCGTATCAGAACTGATGTCATGATTACGTACTTTTTAAATAAAGGGGTTAGAAGCAGCGTCTTTGGAGTTAAAATGACACCATTCCCTCAACGGTAGACTTCCTGTGTTATGAGTGGTTGAAATAAGTAAAAATGCAAACTGCCCGTCAGGCCCCCAGACAGGGCAGTTAGACAGCAGTCGTGGGAATATTGTGCGACTCTTAGCTGAGACATTCGCTGCTTGTCATGGTCACTCTGTGGGACACATGCTACTTTCCAGGGACAACACGGACAGCTCTGTGATCATAGCACCGTTTACATCCATTTGTTTGCTTTCTGTGTTTTGAATTTTGACTCGACGTATATTTTAAAATTCACAAAACGTTGCTGTTGTTGCATGTGAGGTCCACGTTTGTTTATGGGCGTGGCCTCTGCGGTTCCTTCATCGACATCCGGCATTTCTCCCTGGGTTGCTTCGTTCTTCTCAGAAGAACACTTGTTTTTTAGTGCTTCTTTCTGGTCTGGTTTGCTTGAAAAATGTCGTGTGGATTTTTGGAAAGATATTTTTCCCTCCCATATAGAATTCTAACTGGCAATTAGTTATTTCCTCTCTGCGGTCTGAGAATGTCGTTCCAGCATCCTCTGGCTTAATTGTGTCTGGCGAAAGATAAGCGATCTCTTCTGCTGTTCCTTTGAAAGAAATCAGGTGTGAGGAGCTGAGCCGCGAAACTTCAACCTGCTCCTGTGATGTATCGACCGCGTCGGTCATCTTGGGTAGCGTGTTTGCCTCTCAGAGGCTCAGTTTCCTCATCTGTAAATATTTCCTCTCTGCGGTCTGAGAATCCTCTGGCTTACATTGTGTCTGGCGAAAGATAAGCTATCTCTTCTGCTGTTCCTTTGAAAGAAATCAGGTGCGAGGAGCTGAGCCACGAAACTTCAACCTGCTCCTGTGATGTATCGACTGCGTCGGTCATCTTGGGTAGTGTGTTTGCCTCTCAGAGGCTCAGTTTCCTCATCTGTAAAATGGGAACATATTAAGAGGGCTCAGTGAAGCTCTGAGTCAAGCACAGACCCTGTGGTAGTACACAGTGGGTCTTTAATAAAATAAGTCATTGAGAAATGCTTGTTTCCTTCTTTCTCCTTGCACCCAACGTTTTATTAGAGGTCTTTTCCAATTGACCTTCCAGTTTCAGACTCAGCAAATAGTAATTACTCACAGGCGTACCCAGGGCCACAGTGCAACGTTCTCCTTTCTCGAATCACCGACTCTTTAAAAAGAGTCACTCTTTTAAATAGACCCAAATGGCTCTGTGGCTCTTGCCGTTCCATCCAACCTGTTGATTTTATAAGAAGAGTGTTTAGGCGCTCGGAACAACCTGGAGGAGCAAGAATAACAAGAAGGACCAGGAGCAAGCAACAGAAAGTCACACAGTAAACACCACTTCACCTCTGGCTGGGACTGTGTCCTAGAAACAAAACATGCCCCGGAGGGCAACACGCAGAGTTACTGATGGCGAAGAATTGATAACAGCAAGAGCGCAAAGTTTTAGGGACTGGAAATTCCCTCTGGTTCAACAGCTCAGTATTCTTGTATTCACAACCCATCCCTGAGAACCTACTCTGAAGCAAAACCTGCTCAGTGCTAGATTCCAACAATGCTTTCCGAAGAAAACTGGGATCGCCTGCTAAAAATGCAGATTTTGAGGCTTCATCTCAGAAGCCTTCGTGGCAAAGTCTGAGGACATTTAGAAAAGCAGTGTTGAATTTGAAGTCGCCACTGGTGGGCGAGGCAGGCAAGTACAGAGGTGTCACCAAGGGTAGGGGCCTCACCTGCAGTCATCGAGGGTCCTTGCTAGTCTATAAGGGTGGTGCCTCCCCCAACCCCCGACCCTGGGCTCAGGGAAGCCCCCTGTGGGGTGGTGTCAAGCTGAGTCTTGACTGCCAAAGAGGAGCTGACAGGTGACCAAGTGTGGGCATGTTTCCTGATGAGGGAAGAGGAAGAACGAGGGTGGAGTCAGGAGGCCCTGAGCCGGGTGGTGGCGTGTGTGGGGCATGTGGCATGGGGGCTGCACACGGAGTGGACGGCCGGATTGTGGCGGGTCTTGGAAGCTCTTTTGGGAGCTGTTCCTTGACTCTGCGTCTTCTGGGAGCCGCTGGAGGCTTCATCAGGGGCGCGATGATATCTGACAGATGTTTTGGAATGAATGTCATCGAGTTGGTGGAGAGCGTGTCTACAGGGGCGAAGCGGGAGCCGGGCGGTTGCCGAGAGCAGAGCCCAGGGCAGCAGAGAGGGGGCGGGTGCTGGTCTTCCCAAGGGCGGTGGGAACGGAGCCCCGGGCCGGGCGACAGCGGGTCTCAGCGGGTCTGGGCAGCGTCAGTGAGGAGTGGGACGGACCTTCAGGTCTCTAACTAGGTAGCTGGGGAGATCGTGAGCTGTTCCCCCAGAGAGAGAGGGAAGGCGGGACAGGAACACGGCGTGCGTCCTGCCTGGCCCCCCGATCCCCTCGACTTGGATGGAAACAGAGAAATTAAATTCCTGGAACGCCATCTGGATAACTCGTTGTCTTTGGAAGGCAGAATAAACTGCATTTAAAGTTTCAGGGTTCATGATTCAAGGTTTGCTTAGAAATAATCAGATCCTAATATGTCAAAGTTGACTTTCAAAACCATTCTGATAAGGGAACCACGAAGAGTGTTCGGGTGGCGAGACCTTGGACCCTGTGGGCCTACCCCTCAGAGTCGCCTCTGATACCACCTTCCCCGAGCCGGCGGGCTTGCTGTTTAGTCTCCTCCAGCCTCGTCGCCTGTGGGACGGGGAGGCCCCCCCATCGGCCCCTTGGCCGTACACAGTAGATGAGACAGTAAATGCAACATGTTTGAAGACCGCGGTGGGCTCCTCCGAGCTCAAGACCTTTCTTCTAAGTAATGATCGTCGTGGGTATTAGATTTCTAACCAGTGCATCCCTCCTCCCCTCTGCGGAAACGTCAAGAGAAAACCGTGGCTTTTCAGACCAATAGGCACCTAACGCGAGAGTGGGGTGTCGGTCCCCGTTCACCCTGCTGCCAAGCTGGCACGCCCAGCGCTCGGCTCGGGGCCCCTCATCAGCAGCGGTTCCCCTCTCTCAGATCCCGAGGATCTGGAGGGTTCCAGAGCGTTGCATCGAGAAGTGGAAAACCCACATGCGGTCTCCAGGATTTCGGCAGTTGGGTTTCTCAGTGGGATTTCGGGGCAGCAGCTACACACACACCTGGCCCGACCAAGAGGCTGATGGGGCCGGAGCAAAGTCTGGTTTTATGAGGCCCTTCTACAAAAAGGACAATAAAGAGAAAGCAAAAATGTTATGTTTACTCACTCGTCTTATCTACAGAGTGATAATAGTGACTTTCGTACATGTTTCCTCATTACCTAACGAACGTCAGCGGTTACGTTTGGATCCAGCCGGCACATTTACTTAGGGTTTCTTGAACGCCAGTTCCGAGCAGGTGCAAGGCTAGGCCCTTGCCTACGCCTGTCCTCACTGAGGTCACCCCGCCTCCGTGCAGGTGGGGCGATGGCCGTTTTAGAGTTGAGGAAGCAGAGTTTTGGCGCTGAGCAAACAGATGGCATGGCCAGGGCGGGAAGCCAGGCGCTGTGTGCCTGGTGCCCTTCCCACCACGGTAAACTCGCTCGTCGCCACAGGATCGACTGGTTGTTCAAGCCTCATTGATTTGATTCCAACTGGGCCATTCTCGAAGTCACTTTCCTGATGGATACTGTACCCATTTAGCTGAATCATGGTGTGACTGGTTGTGGCTGTGCAAACATAAAAATACTCATGACCTCATTTCTTCCAACATCTTTCAGTTTCTAGAGTGGCAATGCAAGTTGGGGTCCAAAATCCCCCCCACCACACGCCCCATCCGAACCTCAGAGACGCACCCATTGGGTTTTCTTAGAGGAGAGAGAAGTCAAGATGAATCGGGATGTGTGGTGACGAGCTTTTGGCTGACGCCAAGTCCTGTGGGGGCACGCAGGTTTAGCCGCTCGGGGCGGGGGGGCCAAGCTGGGTCAGGACCCGCTTCGGGCCCTTGCCACGTGAGCGAGCTCCGACATCCACGCTGGCCTCGGGTCTCTAAGACTCCACACCACAGCTGTGGATGCGGCTGCTGACGAAAGCTTTCAGGGACTAGAGTAGGATTCGATGATGCCTCATTTACGGCCAATGCCACCCTGAACCAGCCCGATCCCACCTGATCTCAGACGCTAAGCAGGGTCGGGCCTGGACAGTACTTGGATGGGAGACCACCTAGGAAGACCAGGCGCTGTAGGCATGAAAAAATAAAATTAAAAAGATAGAAGCTGACAAGTTCTTTGCGATCTGTGAGGTCAGCCAAGGGGTGACTCACCAAAAAAATAAACAAACAAACAAACAAATAAATAATGCCTCTACTGAAAGTTAAAAAAATAAATAAATAAAAATTAAAAAATAAAAACAATGCCTCTGTGCTGTATTCACGCCCTACTCTCGACTTCAGAGGCCAGGCACAGAGCTGTGGGGTTAGACGCATGGCCCCCTGAGACAGTGACCACGAGTGGCTCAATTAATCTGTCTTAATGTCCCAGTCTGAAGGAATAGCACTTACTTCCCGGGGTATTCTGAGAATTAAAATTATGCGAAACTCAGCTTTTAGCCAGAGAGTGGAAGCCGAGAAAGAGGTACAGGGTTTTGGAGCCAAGTTGTAGCCATCGAAACGCCAACGTCACCCAGGTCTGGATGAGCGAGAAGGCTCAGCTCACGACAGGGTCCCCGCCAACTACAGAAAGCTCTGCCGAGGCAGACCCGAGGTCGGCCCTCGCGGGGGTCGTCACTGCCGCGGTTGCTTCATCCTGGAGGCCTGCGTCTGGGTCTCCTGGCTTCTAAGATCGCCCTGGCACATGAGAGAAGCCAAGTCACCGCAGAGCTTGGCTCAGCATGTGGCATATTGATGCCCCCCTCACACACTCGGTGTGAAGGAAAACTCTACTGCGTGTGAGCGGCGGCTGCTTGTGCTAATGACACCCACGTGTGGACAGCGCTCTGCCAGCCTCAGTCCTTCACCAGTGTTCGCTGACACCGTCATCAAAAGAAAAGAAAAGAAAAGAAAAGAAAAGAAAAGAAAAGAAAAGAAAAGAAAAGAAAAGAAAAGAAAAGAAAAGAAAAGAAAAGAAAAGAAAAGAAAAGAAAAGAAAAGAAAAGAAAAGAAAAGAAAAGAAAAGAAAAGAAAAGAAAAGAAAAGAAAAGAAAAGAAAAGAAAAGAAAAGAAAAGAAAAGAAAAGAAAAAACGGCTATCTGTTTGCAGTGTTCTTCATCTAGTGTTTTTAAAAAGCAGCTTGCCATGTTTTTAAAAAGAAATGGAAATTAAATCATCTCCAGAACATTTTTCCCCCTGCTGTCCCTCAAATTCCGCATTTGCACAATGTCCTTCAATTAAACCTGAGATCAAACCACGATCCCCTTGAGTGGCCGTCTTAATGTTTGCGGGTCCCTCTGAGAGCGGATGAGAGGAGAGGTTGCTTCTGCGAGCCTTCTCCCGCGACACCCGGGCACATCGAGAGAGCCTGGTTACGGCCGGGAGCCCAGCGTGGGCCACACTGGGTGGCTCGGACCCAGACACGTCTCTTTTTCTAAGTCTTCGAGTCTCCACAGATGCTCGCTCCTTGAGCGTGCCGTGCCTTGATGTTGATTTTTGTTCCACGTCATCCCCTCTTCAGGGACAGTCTCTCCCACACGCCCGTCCACGCTTCCGCCTGGACTCCGAGCGGGGCGTCCGCTGTCTTCTCTCCGTCCTCGGTCCTCTGATCAGAGCGCCTGGATGTTCCTCCGGGCGCCGCCTCCCCCCACTGCTGCATCCCTGCAGCTCCTGCTGCGCTCTGCAAAAGCCCAGGTCCGCGGTGCGGTGTCTCGGGTGTGGCAAGCTCTCCGCGCGCCCCCCCCTTTCCTGGCCTGCTCTTCTTTCTCCCCATCACTCACGAGGGTCAAGCTAGAGACGTCCATCGCCCTGAAGCCCAGAGACAGACCTGGCTCCGTCCTCAGCAACTTCAGCTTCCGCACGATGTCTCCTTTAGTGGGGGAGCTTTCTCAACAACACTGTCTCACGTAGCGACCACCGCCCCTTCCTTGGCCACTCGTTGGTTATGGGGCTCCCCTAGCACCTGCACTCACTGCATGTGCCCACCCGTGTTTTCCTCATCCGCAAGCCCACCAGGGCAGGGGGTTCTGCCCTTTCTGTCCTGACACAGCCTCATCTCTCAGAGCAGTGCTGGCCTCGCAATGTTCCTGAAGGAATGTTCCTGAGCGAATGTAGTTTGGGCAGGACCGATGCAACCCCCTTCCCCGTTCCTCTGACTCCAGGATTGAGCTTGTGTCCTGAGCCTACCTGGGCAGCATCTTCTACCCCCTAGGAAGCAGGGATTGGTCCAGGGAGGCACAAGACCCAGGCTATACCAGGGACGGTCTGACCAGAAGCTACTGAGAACGGAGCTGTTTTCTTCTCAGGAACCACTGAGTGGAGAAGATGTGGGCCCCCAGCTGCAGCAGGCCATTTACCATTATTTAGGAAAATGTGGCCAAGAGGAAACTTGTGAGAGGAAAGCAAAGCCAAGAGGTGGACAGAAACCTGCCCCAGGGCCTTTGCACCGGCGTGTATGTCTACCAACCCTCCGGGTCCTTGGGTCCCTGAATCTCTACCTCTGACATATGTTTACATGAGTGGATGAAAATCCCTCTTTTGCTTAAACCCAGATAAGTTGGGATTAAACCCCTTGCAACAGAAAGAGTCAGGACTAGACTAGTTTCAGTTAAAATGCTATCTCCCCAGGGAAGCTGTCCTGTTCTTTCCGGAAGACAGGTGTTTGTCCTTCCTCCGTTCTTGACCTGAGTCGTGTTTCTCTTTGATGGCCTTCACCATTGTTGCAATGTCATTATTGTATCCTATGTATTATTGGCCTATCTGATCTCCTACCAGGCCAGGCATCCCTTGGGAGCAGTTTCATACACAAGTCATTTTTAAACATTCCATCCTAAAATAAAGTCAGGTACCTAGATGAATATTTGTTGCAGAAACAGTGGAATGAATAAAATCAGCTCATTTCATCCTCTGGGTAAGTTTCAGATAGCTGTTCATCTATTTTCAAATGTATCTGACCCAAGCACCTTTCTTGGCAGACCTTTTTTGGGTCTCAGCAGACTTCTCCAATACTGATATCTTTTTGACGGTATGTGACTTCTTGAAGACCAGACTCAGAACAAGCTGAAATAGCTGCTTTATTCTCTACCAGACACGAATCCATGTCATTTAGGGAGGTGGCATTTCAAACAGATTAAGTTCAGCAAACTGAACCCTGCAGTGAATTAGGAATTCCTTTTGATAAAACAACAACAACAACAAAAAAAAACACTTTTGGCAAAGGGCTAGAATGAGCTGGTGATGGTGAGCCAAATTCCTTGAATTTCCCAGCAAATATTAGACAGCAGACACTGAAGGCAAAAGTCAGGGAACGATTGAGGTGTGGTGGGGTGAGGTGGGGGCATCAAGCTGGTTTTCACCTCTCTTAAGGAGATGTATTCCAAGAAATCACACACGTACACAGCTTAGAAGCAAATCATTGGTATCCACACGCTCTAAATGTACACATAGAAATAATGTAGATATGCACGTTTCTATAATTTATGTCTAAGGACTAAACATTGAGAGTATTTTCATCTACTGAAAATATATAAATTATTTGTGTCCTTAAATTATAGATGGCGTATTTATAACAAGCACGTGTATATTGTGAGTGCATGTTATAAATATCTAATCCTGTCTGCTAACATTTATCAGCCATGTGATAAGCTCTGTGCTAAGCACTGTACATTCATTATTTCCTTGAATTTTCAGAGCTATCCCATGGAGCAGATACAATGCAGTGGTCTTCAACTTGCTCTTTTTAAAATTATAATTATAAAAGTTTCTATGGAAATTCCAATACATGGAACAGATGAAATTTTGGCTATGCTGCAGCAGACTTGGTAACCGTTTCAGCCTCCCTACCCCTCACCCCACAGGACCCCTCCACCCTGCCCCCATCCCCATGTGGAAGAGGCAGACACAAGGGTCCTGGATGCCAAGGCTGAGAAGCGCATCGCTCGTCAGTTGTGCAATTGGAAGGGTCCTGGATCCCAAGGCTGAGAGGCGCATCGCTCGCCAGTTGTGCGGTTTGGGGTGAGGGGCTTAAATCTCTGAGCCCCAATTTCCTTACCTCTAACACCACCAAAAAGTTAGTTGTGAGAATTAAATGACATAATATATTTTAGAAAGAAAACAAAACAAAACAAAACAAAACAAAACAAAACCCTCCGAACTCAGTGTCTGGGACGCAGTAGGTGCTAAATACTTATGATCTGCATTTGATTCTGTCTTAGGTTGCGTTCCCCAGAAGCAGACCCTGGCATAATTCACGTGAAAGTATTGGAACAAAATCACGGGTGTGGTTGTGGGGAAGTGGGCCTAAGGACAGGAGGAGGCCAGGCAAGGCCGTGATGTCAAACACAGTCTCAACAGAAGGTGACTTCGACTCAACCCTGCAGGAGAGTTTTGGGGGCCAAGGGAGTTTTGGGGTGTTAATACTCCTGCGTCCATCAGCTCAAGGCTGTTCTCAGGTACTGTGCTGTCTGCACGGGCCAGTCAAGTGGGCCGAGCTGCCTCAGGGCAGTGCTGGAGCAATGCACGTGCTGCTGGGTGCTGCTGGGTGCTGCTGGGAGCGAAGAGGGCCAGGGGCCAGGGGCCTTGGCATGGTAAAATTCCCCTGGGTGGGGTGGCGTGTTGGAACCCTGATGGTGGCTGCTACAGAACCCTAATATGGGAGGCTCTGTGAAAGAGCCTGGCAGAGTTTAGAAGCCGGCTTTATTCATCATCTGCGCCTTTGCTGGATTAAACCGAAGAGCAAGGTATGGCCAGCCCCTATGTCCCGCTGGCTCTCCGCTTGGCCTCCGTCACTTCCTTCCTGGAGAGGCTCCGGGCAACGAGATGGAAGGCCTCGTTTCTCCGGCAGCACAGAGCTCTGGCCCCAGGAAACCGGAGACGCACCTGCGCCTTCTGCATGAGAACCAGGTGAGAGCATGCTTCTGACTCAGGTGTTCCCGTCGCCATGTGGACCCCTGATGCCCAGAGAGGTTGGATAACTTCCCCGAGGTCTCAGAGCTAGCTAAGGCCAGAACAGAAATTCTAGAACTGAATTTTCAGACTTCCCCTCACCTCCGTGCCCTTCAATTAACCTCCCAGACCTGGGAGCTGAGAGAGACGCCCCGGCATTGCTAATCGGAAAGACACTGCGGGAACATTCCCCCACCTGGAGAAGGGATGCTGAGATCTCCAGGTGGTGCCTCGGACCTTGTCCAGCTGCTCAAACCTGGAAGCAAATGAGACGTCAAGGACAGACAGTCTCTTTTATCCACTGAATTAACCTATGGTGACTCATTTCCAACTCAGTTCCAAGCTGCCCTGCAGAAGCCCTCATTAACACTCATAAGCAGGGCCGTGTCCAATGAGAATATTCCAAGAACATGCGCACATAAGCTTGTCCTCCAAACCCACCCCTCATGCTAATCAGCCCCACCGGTTCTCCAAGGGGCTTGCGTGCCAGTTTAGAACCCGGTGACAAACATGCTCTCTCCAGCCTCGGAGACCAAGGACACGCATCTCTCTCACCATCTCCGTTAGTGTCCCGCCAACGGCCGACGGGGACTGCACAGTCGTCAGAGGCTGCCCATCGGGCTGGCCTCCTCCTCTGACAAGTTTGCTTCCCCATATTCAACTCTGACACGATGGGGTTAGTTCTGGGGTCACTGAGATGTCACACGTGGACGAAACTGCCACAGCCTAGGAAGTGCCTTTGACCTCCTACTAAACTGACCTCAGAAGGACATTCTGAAGGCTTCGCGCACACAGATGGGGAACTTCACAAGACTGTGGGGTTGGCAGTTGGGAAACTAAAAGTCCCCCCTCCCGCAGCACCCCAGTTTTCCTCTGTGGAGTCTGCTGTCGCGTCTCTGTACTGCGGTTCCTTAGCCGCAAGATGGGAACTTAATTCTTACAGCATCCTTATCTCAGGGACGGTCAAGAGAACTAAATGAGTGAAAGCCCATAAAAAAAAAAAAAAAAAAAGAGGAAGCCCCAGATGTTAAGATTTCCCCACCTCTGCCTCCCTGCTGGGACCCTGCGTCCACACACCAGGGCGAAGTCCCCAGACCACATGATCACCTCTGTAATCGCCTGTGTCATCTCTCACCTCTTCTCACCCTGCAGCCATGGTGACGTCTCTAAAAGACAAATCGAATGATCGCCATTTCTGTTACTTGGAATTTTATCTTACTTACTGATCAGGGCGACCCACGTAAGCCTCTGAGTGCCTCTCCCACCTCATTTCTAACCTGGTTCACGTGTCTGCTGCTGTGGCCTGGGATCCTAGCTGATCCCGGAACACAGGAGCCTGCCGCCGCCTCGGGCCCGTGCCCCTGCCTCCCCGCCTCCTGGAACCTTCTTCGCTCGGTTCTGTCAGCTCTCGGTTGAAAGCTTACTTCCTTAGAGAGGCCAACTGAAGTGTTCACAAGAGGGGACAGGGTGACAAGGAGATTCGAAACCATGCTTTAAAATGACAGTTGAAGAGCAGGGCCAGTTCAATCCAGGGAACAGGCAGCCAGGGGCGGAGGTGGGGGGTTGAATTTGGAATCCTCAACTTCTTAGGGGCTGTCACGTGGGAAAAGAGCAGGTCTGCTTTGTGAGGCCGCCCGGGAAGCCACGATGAAGGACTGGGAAGCACCTGGAATCGCACGTTCCTGATATTGGTTTGTAAATTGGCCCCCGTTGGCCTAGGACAGGAGGAGATGGCGAGAGAGGCAGTGTAAATTGGCCCCCGTTGGCCTAGGACAGGAGGAGATGGCGAGAGAGGCAGGCCACGCCAGGTGGGCAGGTGGCAGTTTTAATAAGTAATGGAAGTTACTTAGGAGGCCTGTCTTGGGCGACTGCAAGATGAGGTGATTTTGACCACCTGCCAGAACCTTAAAAGTTTAGAGAGAGACCGCGACTGGGTTCAGCCACGTACCCCTTCCAGACGGCCTCAGCAACACGTTAGTCCCTCAAGACTATGTCCTTGGAACCGGGAGAACCTTAAAAGTTTAGAGAGAGACTTCGACTGGGTTCAGCCACGTACCCCTTCCAGATGGCCTCAGCAACACGTTACTCCCTCAAGACTATGTCCTTGGAACCGGGAGGAAGAGGGCAGGAGGCAGAGAGTACATTCCAAGGACAGTGGGAGGGGAGCCTTCCATTGTCTGGGTCCAGTTCGCTGGTCAATCAGCAGTCACATCCCCTGAGGGCCTCCTCCGGTACCGGTCAGAACTGCCCAGAGCCAGAAGAGCGGCCCCAGGAGTTTAGCAAACGGGAGCTGAAACACCACTGGGCAAGAGAATTCAGCCATTTCGGCTGGGGCGAGGCGGAGGTGATGTTAGATTTGGCAAAGTTCCAAACTGGAGCTTCTCTGTTTCCTAACGTTGATCCTGGACGTCCCGTCTCTAGTAGCCCCTGATGGAAAACATAAATGACCCCCGGAGGGAGCAAGTTCGTTAGCCCGCAATCAGACATGTCATCTGCGTACGTGACCGAGACTTGAGAAGTGCGTGCACGCAGGCTCCCTCTGTTCCCTGAGATGGTTTTCTACACTCATTAGACTGAAATAGAAGCATTTGGCTTCAGGGTTTTTCAGGCCGTTATCACGAGACAGGAGACCTCTGATGGAGGGCGCCACGTCAACCCCGGCCCCGCCGGCCACCGGCACGTCGCACACGTGACCATCCTGGCCAGTGGCACCACGCACGGTAATGATGTGCTCGGCTCAGGCAAAAACTGTGTTGCTTCTGCGTAGAGTTCAGGTCTTATTTATTTCTAGATCCCTAGCTGAGTTCAATGTGTGTGTGCGCGTGCGTGCGTGTGTTTTGAAGAAGCAAGATGCGTGAATGATAATCAACACGCAGCGTTCAAGCGTTAGGCAGTTGAGCCTGCTGTCTTCCAACCCTGGCTGCAAACTACCGGGACCATTATTTTTCTTCTCACGGAAAATAATAGACGTTCCCGCATCACTTGAAGCCTTGATTTAAAAGCCCCATGTCACCTCAGTCCCATCTTGTTACGAAAACTCTCGACTGCTTTAGTGTCAGGCCTTCTCCCTCCCCACACCTTGGAGCAGCTTCAGGATGGGGCCTGCAGTGGCGAATGGGAGTGTGTGGACGGTTTCTTTCCTGCTTCTCTGCCTGGCCTCAGTTTTTTCTTTCATGACCTGTTTCTGATGTGTGATAAAAAAAAAATAAAAATAAATAAGGAAGCAGACAGAAAACTCCCTGGAACGGTCCTCATCATCAGCTGGCTTTGTCCTTCCAGGCCTGGCTGCCTCTTCACACTCAATTCTCCTGTGGGTTTTGCAGAAGGCTCTCCCGGCTCTCGCCACGCACGGAGCATGGGAAAGTGTCAATGACGTAATGTGACGTCAATCCTTGGACCCTCAGCAGAGGTTCCACGCAGGAGGAACCTACTTTCCAGGGGGTTCACATCTAACCACCACTGGGAGCTGCTGAAGAGGTTTAAGCCAGAAAATGTCATGATGGATTTAGACTTTAAAAGATGATTCAGCTCATTGTGGGGAGAATGGTTCGTTTTGAATCCCAGAAAAGGCTCGGGATGTCCGTGCTTATCAAGTGGGGCCAGCACTGTGACATGTGTAGAAACACGCACCTTCAGGGAGGTGGAGATGTCCCTTGTCACGGTCCTCAGGGGTCCTCAGGGTTTCGCCCCGTTTCCTGCCGGCCGGATCTCCAGCCGCCGGACCTGCTCAGCTTTATGCACAAGATTCTCCAAGCTAAACCTCACGCCTTGGGTCACGGGACACCTTTTTAGGATGTGTCCCTTACCCTTCCCTCGGCCACCCTCTTATGCATCTTTCGAAACTCAGTCACGGCCCATCTGTGACTGTTTCTCTAGCATCCCAAACCTGAGTGGGTCCCAACTGCCCTCTTCAGGAGGACCTCCGAACTGGTCACGTGACTCTCGTATTTCTGGAAGAATGTCCTTAGGACTTTAGCAAAGATTTTCTTCTCTTAGTAATAACACTGGCCTTTCAAGCTCGCTCGCTATTTTGATCCCTAGACTCAGAGGAGTCATGTCACCGTTTTGTTCTGGGAACAAGCCATTGGTTGGCTCTTTCTGGTGCACAAATCCAGGATTTGGGGAGAAAGGCACCTGGGGACCTTCTGGGAGACAAATGTTTAAGACTCTGACCTCCTTCAGTCCCTGGGGAATCAAGGACAGTCCGTGACAAGGCCCCTCCGTCTGGAAGCCTCTCTCAGATTCCCCACAGAGGCCGGAGGCCCTGAATCACATTCTCGATCGTTTTTTCCTTCTTATGAGTAAAGATGGAAATCATGAATTGTGATGGTTCTCTCTATTGTTCTCAAGATCTGTGGGTAACCTTTCTCGAAAAGGAAATAGCAATCACATTATTTTAACGAAGGAGACGTTCGAAGCTCATGAAGGTTCCCTAAGATTTTCCATGAAACCTTGTGCCAACTCATTGTTAACGTCTCCTAGAGAGGAAGAGGCTAAGACAGCGAGAGGAAGAGGACGGGATCGGTGAGGGGGAGGGGAGGCTGAGCCTCTCCCGATTCCTGCTCCAGGAGCCACCTGGAGGTAAATCCCCAACTGTAAGCAAACCCTCCAAGCCTAGGCCTTTCCTCCTTAAAGCAGAGACCTAGTGGTTTTAGGCTTCCGGGGACTTTTGGAAGCAAAGAACTTCCTTAAACAGAGGGCTGGAGCCTGTGGGGTGACATTTGAATGCTGTTTGGGGAGAGAATAAAGGAGTCACTTGAAGTGACGCTCCGAAGCTCTTTTCGCCTCACTGTTTTTTTCCATTTGTAACAAATTTTAACTGCGATAAAACACATGTAGCATAACGTTTACCATCCTAGCCGTTTTTAAGTGTGAAGTTCAACGGCAGTTAAGGCCATTCGCCACCCTCCGTCCCCTGAACGGTTTTCATCTTCCCTAGCTGGAACGCTGTCTCGACTAAACGGCTCCCCGAGCCCCTCCCCCAGCCCCTGGCGACC
>KE763081.1:1174-17710 GCA_000465285.1 Eidolon helvum | reverse complement strand
CTCGGCTGCTGACCTTCCTTCCAGCTATGCTTCGCCTCCGGCATCGAACGCGAACTGCGGAGTAAGTCGTGTGCCTTCTCGTTCCAAAGTTATGCCGTAGACAGAACGCAGGCTCAGAAAGGGGGGTTTGTCAGCATTTAAGGTGGCGGAGAGACCGCACTCAGCAGGCTAACTTGCTCCCCAAAAATTCAACAGCGAACTTCAGAAGTACGTGGACGGGACCACGCTTGAGGCAATGTGTAAGTAAAGCAACACGTTTGGAGGAGGTAGATTAAGTGACATTTGCCTTGGGACAATCTTAGATCACTATTAATTTCATGCAAAAAATAAACAAACATGTTCCCGATGGATTTTCATAAGGAAAATGGAATGTAACATGCATGTCTACCTCTATTATTTTGTCCCAGACGGGCCGGTGACCAACGGCGTCCCAGAGAGTGGCATGCCGGTCATGCCCACAGGTCAAGAACTGAGGTTTTGTGGCATGGACGGCCAGTCCCCAGAGCTCGTCGGTGTGACCCTACGAGGAAACAAGACAAAGGGAAGCGCTCTGAAACGCTGCAGCTGACCCTCAGGAGCCTCGGGGTGGCGAACCAGGCGCACTGCCCGCTTCCTAATCAGTCTCGGTTTCCTCCCTCCCCCACGTTAGTGACGAGGCAACGGAGGGAGGTCGCGTGAGTACGAGACGCAGGAGGTATCTCCACTCCGTAATGCCTCACGGTCTCCCAACACTGCGTAAAGGGGCCGTGTCTGGGGGCCTGCTGGGGGTGCACCTGAGTGATGGGCGCGAAGGCCCCCGACAGAGTGCCCTGCAGAACGAAGTTCCTGGTCGTGCCGATCAAGATGACGTCACCTTTTCCTTCGGCCACTGTCCGTATTGGACCGAACTGTTCCGGAATCTGTGTTGAAAAGACAAGATTTAAAATGTCATGAAATTATTAGCTCCATCGTTCGAAAAACTCGCTTATACGTCATGAGGACAGCTCTCTCTCACACGCACGTGCACATCTATATGGATAGAACAAGGCCCATAACCCGTACTTGTTGAATAAACGATCAAAACCCCAAAACTTAAACTCTGAACATTTTATATACTTTAAAAGAATCAGCAAGAGTAAGGTTGCTAAAAAAATAACAAAGAATAAAACATTGTTTTTCTTGACGAGATTAAAAGGTAAGAAACATTACTGGTTAGTTAACGTGTTATGCCTTTGGACAGCAGGAGCGGGTAAGGTTTAGAAAATAATGATACCACACACCGTAATAAGAGTTCCTAAAATTTACTGCAACTTAAAATGGTGACTTCTTGGGCAACTTCACACTGTGGAGTTTTGAAATCCACTGTTCATGTTGGTAACATATGGAATTATGTACACATTAAGAAAAATAATTTCAAAACGCACCGGCCAAGAACAACTTGCTAAAATAAAGTAAGTGGAGGTTTTTACACTGTAAAAAGGATGAAAACCACAGCTGGCCGCTGGTGGTTGACCCTAAACATGCGGGTCTGGAAAGGGCAGAGCCCACCTGCTCCTGCTCACACTTTCCACCTCAGTGTGTTTCGTAGCGCAGGTCTGACTGACAACAGGTGACGACAGTCCAGGCTAGTGAAGACGAACTGCAGATACTAAAAAAAAAATGGTGAGTATTTTCTATGAAACTGGAGGAGTCTGAGGAGTTTTGTTGAGGTTGTAATTTAACATGGGAAATGCTGGTCAACTCTCATAATAAAAAAAAAAGAAAAGGCGTGACAATTAAAATCTCCATGAAAGGGAAGTGATTTCCAGGCTCCGATGAAGACTCCCTTTATTAAGAGCAAGAATCAGCAGCAGCGAATTCCCCTTACAGCCGGGGCGCCATGCCGGCTGCTCCCCGCTGTGTCAGGACACAAGGTGACGTGTCGTGTGCCCCCGGCTTGGGAGCCGGGAGAGCCGTACGGAGTGTTCATGCTGCACCGGGGACGGTGACCGCCCACCTTCAGGTTGGTGCTGACCCGGGCAGCTCATAACTCCCTGGGGCCGGGGGAGAAAGTCTGGGGAGTGTGTGGGAAGATCTGGTTTCCCGCGGGGGTGCGGGCTGCCACCCAGGGAGGAAGGAGCTGAAACAGATCCTGGGAGCTCAGGGCTCCAGAGTACGCGCGGGCACTCGGCCAGGTACGAGGCGGGTGCCCAGCGCGTGTCAGCTCCAGGCGATCGTGTCTCCGGAGCGACACGCTGGCAATTAAAGTGAAAAAGGAGCAGGTTTTAAGGATAAATCAAAATGCAGGTGATAGTCCCTTGGAAAAGCGAGACTGGTTCTGCTACGAAAGCATTCTAAATATGAAAGACGTTACGACCTCGAATTTGATCAGTCCGATGCCATTTTAGCACTTGTACTTAAACCGCCTCCACGAGTTTGATAAAACATTATCCCATTCAATCGAATTTTATCTAAACGTTTTTTAAAACGGTAGGCTAAAGACTTTGCATCCACACGGAAATTGATCGGTAAGGTCCAAAACGAAGGCCAGGGGCCCGCCTGCCGGCTCACCTCCGTTTTGTGAAGTTTCTGATAGTTTCCATTCCAGGAAATGAGCTTCCGGTCTTTCCCTCCGCCCGACACCAGAGTGCCATCCCGCAACATGCAGAGCGCGAAAATGCCGCCCTCGTGGGCGCCCTGGACGGCACAGCTGATCCGGTTCGTACCTAAACGCGCCAAGGAAAAACCCTCCTCACGACTGGGCTCACGGCTCCGCTGCCCGCCGAACGCCGTTTCTGTTTTCAAGGTGACGCTGTTGGTTAGAACATCACTGTAGCAGGAACCCATAAAGGATTCGACTTCTGGGGGTGCGCAGCACTGGGGCTGCAGGGCCCGGATCGCCTCGCGGTTAAGGAAGACCCGTGTGGACACGGGGCGCAGGCCAGTGAGGGCACCATAGGAGGACAAGCGGCTCGGAGCAGCAACTGGAGTCTGAGGAGCTGCGTGTCCGGACAAGGGACTTTAGTGCCCTCGGCCTCGGTTTCCCGCTTTGTGTCACAGGCTCCTGCTTATCCCACAGGGTCGTTCTAACGATGAAAGAAGACAATGTGGAGAGCACCCGGCACTCAGGGTAGTGGGAGGCCACATGGGTCACCGTGCTCGTCCGAGATCATGCTGATGGGTGTTTCCACCTCCACCCCCACCCCGAACCCCGAGGTCCTTGAGGACAGGGTGCCCTGTGTCCCCTTTGGACCCGGAATGTGGTAAGTGTGCACAAATGCACTCAACTCAATGAACATTTCCCGAGCGATGAGTGTCCCTTACCACACTGCTCGCTTGATGACGCCTGACAAAGGCCATGTGTGCCAGTGATTTACGTATTGCATAGCTAAATAAATGGTCACCGATGATGTCATCGTGATAATTTGTGAACAGACCTCCTAATGAAGCTCCTGATTCCATCATAATATCCTGGGCTTCATGAGCCTTTTAGAACGATGGAAGGTCAATAACTCAAACTATTCTTGTTTTCCTCTGTTCTAGCGTGATTTCAAGTTACACACGCACACATGTATATATACACCTACGTAACCTGGGATTTAATAGTGATTCCGTAGGCTGTATTAACAGACAACTCCACAGAAGTCACGTCTGACTTCTTATAATTTAGGTTTCCAAAAACTGCTGGCTTTGAAAACAATCACTTGTTACCTTTTCCCCACACCAAGATGTTGCCACTTGAATCTCCGGTAATGGTGTCACCATTTTCAGAAAAAGTCACACAGAGGACAAACTTTGGCTTTTCTTGCTTCTGCGGAATATTGTAAATATACGTACTTAGTCGAGACGTGCTTTTGTTTGTATTAATGACATCTAGACTCACAGGGACCCCAAGCTGGACAGTGTCGGCTTCTGTCACCACATCACGTGCCTTTCGTCTTTACCATCACGTGACTTACGCCATGAGATTACCTGCTCTAAAATAAAGGGATTTCTGGTACTTATAAAGTTGCGAGCGGTTTGAGCAGAGAACGGTGTTGAAGGGGGCTGAAGGAAAGGCTGTGTTGTCTGTCACGTTTATGGCCTGAGGAACAGGCCCTGGCACAAGAATAAAGAGGTCCTTTAACTCAGCCTCTGGGTGTAGCAGCGAATGTCCCCACAGAGAAGAGGTGCTGTTCCCCTGGTGCCCTCATAAGGCCCCCCACCCCTCCCCAGTGGCCAGCCTAAAAGGCACAGAGTGTCTGTCACCCTTTGCGAAGTCTCCTTGCCCGCCTGATCTGCCGAGCGCCCTCTCTGTTGCTCTCTGCAACCAGCAAGGGGGTGGGGCTGGGGGCCTGCTTCCCGGGGAACCCTGTCCCTGCCCTCTCCCTGGGTCCACCCCTCCCTTCTTCCCAGCAGCACCACAAGGGGCTCCCCAATTCTGTTAGGGATCTTGGGCACAGTCTGTCACTACGCCCCCACACCCCCCCCCCACGGTGGCCAATTTGAATAAATCCTAGGACCGGAAAGCCGCCGAGCTGCCTGAAAAGGGGCTGATCGCAAGGGCGTTCAGTGAAACGGACAACAGCGACAAGAGGAACTTCACTGTACCTCGAACAGTCCCTGCTTCTTGACGAGGGAGTTCCCCTCTAGCGTCCAGAAGTAGAGGTGCGATTTTCCACAGGTCACTATTATGTTGGTGTCCGTGGGGTGGAAATCCGCAGCAAACACAGCTTCGTTCGAACACTGAGAGAAACGGGGGGATCGGATGGCTCGACTCTCCGAGGCGCTCGGGGAGGAGAGTCTGAGCCGCAAACGGGCAGCGCCCTAAGCTAAGCGCCAGCCTCCAGGCCTTCCCCCACTTAATTCATCTTCTATAAACACTGGATTATGTTTGCTGCGGCCTTAGCCTCTCCGTGTCTGTCTCCCCCACTGACTGCAGCCCAAGGGCGGAGCACAGGGCCCTTCCTCCGGCCAGCGCCTCTCACAGCCCCTGGCACTGAGGCCGGCCCTGTGTGTCCGCTGAAGGAGTGGCTTTGGGGTGGCCGGGGACATGAGGGCTGCAAGAATTGCTCTCCTCTGCCCGTCGTGGGTTCCCGGCCCTGGCTGGACAGAAGCGGCTGATGTGTGCTAAATGCAGATGTCAGGCCTCGTCCCCGCTGGTGAGGCCTCGTCCCTGCTGGTGGCTGGAACCTCCAGTGAGGGCCCAGGAATCTGCATTTCCTACGGCTCCATCACTCCTGGCCCACTTTGGCTGCCGTGTTTGCCCTGGGAGTCCCTCCCGGTCTCTTTCCTGTGCCAGTGGGTCGGCAGCCAAGCTGGAGATCCAGCCCCTCAGGCGGACCTCGCTACCCCCTCCCCGTTGTCTGACTTCCAGACCCGCATCCTGCTCAGATGAATCAGACCGTGATGGTTCCCTGTGCTTGATAATTCAGTTACACCTTCAAAAACCTAGTTAATAACTTGCCCCATTATATCTGAGCTAACAACAAAGCAAGAACTTAAATACTTGACCAGAATATTAGGAAACGGGGCCATAGCATACAAACAGAAATTAGAAAACGTGGCAGGTCAGTATTAAGGGTCTGCATCCCAATAGGCAGGAAAGTCACACAGGTAATGTGACCCCACGGGGTCCTCGTGTCAGGCAAGCAGGGTGACCCGACGGGGTCCTCGTGTCAGGGAAGTAGAGTCATCTAGGGTTAACGGATGCTGGCAGGGGCACGCGCTCCTCTCTCCCGAGGGGGCTCGGTGCGGACGAGCTCTGTGCCGGCTGTGCCGCCCTGTCCCCTACCCGGCCCGCCCCGAGCGGGCGGTGAGCACATCTCGGTGTTACCACCCGCCGGTGCTTCCTCGACACGCGAGGCCACAGGGGACACGTGACATTTGTCAAATGAAAGGAAAAGTGAACGAATGCACAGCGGATTGAATTTAAAGGGTCGTGGCTGTAAAATCAGGAAGGAAAAACCCTCATCGATATTGTGAAAAGACAGAGAAGCCCTGTCAGGATTGGGAGAGGCCTCCTGGGGTGGGGGTGGGGCAGGAGTGGGGCCCAAGGGGCTGCAGTTAAGGCGAGGGGACCCTGAGGGCTGCGTCGGGCTGGGGGCCATGAACCTAGTGAGAAGCAGGAGACAGACAGGGAGCCAGCGAGATGAGAAGGCTCCGAATGGGAAACTACACAGGCCGACATGGGGCTGGGGAGAGACCTTCACGTCCGCCAGCCTCTCCTCCCTCTGCCAGTCCCACACCGACAGCACGTGGTCGTTGGAGTCATCCACGGCGCAGAGGTTGCTTCCTCCGTTCTAGAAAAAAAGAAGAATTCACAGGAAGACTACGCCTGAGAATAAAATAGGTTGAGCGTGATTAAAAATGAACATTAATTTTATTTTTAAACAAAGAGCCCGCTATGTTTTAGTTAGAGAATATTTACCCACTACTTTTAAGACCTGCTTACTTGGGCAGACAGGCGGGGAGAGCAGGTGAATGTGGGGTGACGAAGGGACAGCAGTGCAAGAGAGGGGTCACCAGCAGTTCCATTAAAACCAGCCCCTGGAGGGGACAGTGCCCGTGGCGCACACAGCGGGGTCTGCCACCGCCTCCAGGCAGGGTGACGGAAAGGCTGCCCAAGGGGAGTGAGTGTGGGATGGGGGAGGGGGCGAGGCGCATGCCATGCGGGTGTGAACGGTATGTGAGCCTCGAATGCACGTTTCTGGCTGAAGAAGTGGTTGAAAGGGCGGGTCGCTGAAGCCGCACAATCTGAGGAAGCCTGGGAGACCACGAGGCCTGTCCAGCCCCCGCTTACAGCCAGTGGGCTGGCCCTGGGAGGGGCAGCTGAAGTTCAAGGCCCTGGCCACGCCCACTGGCGGGAAATGCCTAACTGGCAGCGTGTGACCTCGGAATGAGGGGACCTGGGAAGTGGGCAAGGTTCTGAGCCAAATCTGCACATAGACGCGGGCAGTCACCCAGCCTGCTAGCTCCTCCTCTTCAGCTTTGCCTGGATGCTCATCTCCCTGTGGACAAAGGCTGAAGTTCCCACAGGGCTCACACTTACAGATTTCGAGAATGCAATGCAGGTGACGGCTCGGTCGAAAAACCCGGTTCCGATGACATGCAGTGTATTCAGGGTCACAGAATCCCAGATGCGCACATGTGGGGGCAATTGCTGTTTAGGGGAAAAAAACAAAACAAAACGCAGTTACCAATTGTGACGGTGATAAAATTTATCTTTACCTCGAAGCTGTGAGAGTACTTCAATTTTGTCCTAACGGAACGCCTTTTGCTGCATTTCAGAACTGTCTTTTAACATATGTGAAAGACTCCCAAGGTTTCAGGAGGTCATGGTCTTGATGCGTCTGAATTTTAAAACTAAAAAATGACAAGGAAAATGGAATTTCATAGGAGGGTTATTCTTATAAAGTTTGTATTACTACTAAGGTATAAGTGTGAATTCGTCAAGACGGTCACCACCAAATAGTTTTAAGGGCTCCTTGGGCCCCAAAGAAGCAACATGGGCAATTGATTATATATAAATAAAATTTAAGACTGTTATGATTTAGTTCAAAACCCTCTCAACTGCATTCCAAGGTGATTTAATACTATTTTCCCTCTTCCTCAACAGAAGAGAGCATTCCGGAACAGTCAGCAGATTTTTCAAGAAAAGGCCAAGCATTGTACCTAGTGGTCAGAGTGTGGTCAAGTGCAGGTGGGTTAGGTTTTAGTTCGATCGTCTCTAAGTCCCTGGGTGTCTGGTCACAGTCACTTGGCCTCTCTGGGTTTCTCTGCATGTAACTTGAAAGAGGAGGCTCAGAGAGCGACTGTATTTTCTCCAGCTTTAAAGTTCTGATTAATTTCAATGCTATAAACTGAAATACACCTTCTGAAGTTCACTAGAGGGAGGAATGAATGGTTTACTACTAATTTCAAAGAACTTTTAAAGGTCATCTAACACTAAAAATAAACAAATAAGTAATAGAAACTGTTCCATTTATGTGTTTACATCATAGTTGTCTGATTTCTACTGTTCTTGTTATCTCTTCTCAGGTGTAGAATTTTAATGGAAAATGGCAGAAGGCTAATACTGAATAAAATTTGATGTTATTGAAATTGTTTCTGAAAAATGTTTGCTGGAAGAAAACATGTTGATAAAAACGGAAGTATTTCATGTAATTAGTTTCAGATCGTATATTGTACAATAATAAGCTATATTAAGGTAGATTTCAAAAAAGCTACAAGGGGTTTTGGATAAGACACGACAATGAACTCAGCCTGTCGTAAATAAATAACTGGAAACCAGTTGTGAATTGTTCTCCATTTGTTAAATTCCACTTGTTGCCCTTCTAATTCTTTAAAATACAAATTAAAGTCTTGCTGAAGTGTGGAGAAAATTCATGCTAAGACCCCCAGCACCCCTTGTTGATCGCACATAGATATAAAGTCCATGGTCAAAAGTCACAGTTATAGGGGATCATGCAGAGGGCACCTGAATTCACCGAAGAGGCAACATGCCCGTATTCAGATGAGTATTCATTATGATTTTAACTTCACTTATTATATCTGTACTTAATATTTTAATACTTCTCATGTATGTAAATACCTTAAGCATTGATGAATTCTTAGGCAAGAATAAGGCTATTTAAAAATTGACTGAAATTAAAGAACTCAAAAGGTTTTTAAGGTCACTGGAAAAATTTTAATTTGCAATAAAAAATTCTAATGAGGAATTAAGAAATATTAAGATACCTTATACTTAAGCAGGCTTATTTGGCAAAATGTTATGTTGTTACCAGTTCATTACGAAAATGTGAAAAGATAGCGTAACTCACTTTTCCATCCTTGGATGTGCCTGCGACTTGTCCTGTTGCTATCGTGATCTTGTCAGGATGAACTGCTAGGCTAAAAAATAAAAAGAGATATTTATAAAATACCTACTCTTTAGAGGTAAGCTTTACTTTTTACTTGATCAAATAATCTAGTTGAAAATTTAAATACAAGAAATACATAATGTCAAAGTTCTTACAGACTGACGATAAATGCTCTGAGTACCCCAATGAACTTAGAAAATTAGCACCGATCTCATTCCATCTCAATTCCTTCATCTCCAGAGAATTTTTAAACTCAAGGAAAAAGAATTCTTTGCTTGGAAAATACCATTTTGATCTCGGAACCACTTAATTAGTCTGAAAGCTTTATTAAGAAGCCAGTTCGAGTATATTAAATAGCCAAGACATCATCTTTTTGCAACAGGACTTTTATACCTGACCAGGGAACTAGGACAAGTAGAAATACATAAATCCATCATTTCATCCACCATCCTCTCAAGGTACGTAAAATCCCCACCAAAAGCTATAAATGAATGATGGGAACAGCAGACCCAGCCATAAACACGAGGCAAAACATTTTTACTTTTATTAAAAAACAAAGACCCCAATTAGAAGCTGTTAGCACAAGATGTATTAAGAAGGTCTCTAAACAGGGATGATTAGAACAACTGGTTTCGGTGACACCGTTGGTTAAGATTATGTGTCCTCAGGACGGAAAACTCACACGGTGTCTCTTGGACAGCCGGGTAGCTGGCACCCCACACACAACACGAAGAAGTGCTTCCGATTTTCTTCTCTTTAGTTACACCCCACTGTTGACGCCCTTCTGCTCACGCTGCGTCACAAGCGTGACACGAGCCAGCGTGGGAAGACTCACCACTTGACGTCGTCGTTGTGGCCGGCGTAGTGCCGCTGCAGCTGCTCCTCCACGTTGTACAGCACGACCACGGACGCGATGAAGTACACCGTCTCGCCCGTGGGCAGCAGGTACAGGTTGTTCCGGCAGTCACGGCCCCGGTACCCGTAGCTTCGTGTGGGTCAAGGTAAAACTTCTTTTCTTTTCAAGAGCTCATGGAACATCAGCTTTCTTCAACGGGCATAGGCGATAACATTCTACAGGACTATTGCCATCAATTTCACAAAGTTAAATAAAACTGTAACTACTCTGCCAAATACATCTGATCCCTTCCCCACCCCCCCAGGAAGAGGCAGGCAGCGAAGCTGGAAATGCTCGTTGATTTAATGTGAATACATGTTTTAAGCAACACAAAGATGTGGTTATATTTTTAGAAAGTATGTGTTACTTTATAAAAATACATAAATTCATCGTTTTATCCATCCATCTTTCCAAGATACATAAAACCCCACCAAAAGCTATAAATGAATTACGGGAATAGCAGACCCAGCCATAAACATGAGGTAAAATGTTTTTATTTTTATTAAAAAATTAAAGCCCCAAATTAGAAGCTGTTAGCATGAGATGTGTTAAGAAGGCTTATAAGATATTACGATATATTTTGAAAGCTGAGTTTTTCAGTCTGATCAAAAATGGTAATTTTTATCATTTTATTTACTAAGGGTAACTGGCTCAGACATTCATGAAGTCACTGGGAGATGAACTCTTTTTAAGTCAGTCAATCAATCATGGCTCTGGGAAGCAACGGCCAAGGAACACATCTCTTTGTTGAACTGTTGGAATTCCATGTGGATGCCTGTCTTCTCCACACCCCGTCTGCCTTTAGATTCTGCCAAGCTGGTGTCCTGAAGGCTGACAACCATAATATCCTGCTCAATGGTACCACTGAATCTAGAATTAGATGCACTGGAAGCTGTATCTCGACATGAAGAATGCTGGAATATTTTGCACCAATTTTCCTTTCTCTTCCTTTTCTGCTGCCTTTCTTGTGTAACGTTATCACACCGCTTGCTCACACTACTGCACTGTCACCAAAGTCCACAGAGTGTTCACTTTTCCTTCTGGATCTCTGATCTTTTAAAGGCAGAGGGCTTGATTATGGGAGCTAAGAATTAGGAGCAGTGGAGCCGTCTCGGTGTAGTCTTTCACCTCCCTGTATCGTCACCTTGAGACACGAATCTACAACTGGGAACTGAAATGGCCATTACTTTGTGCATTAATGAGAGAGACTTGGCCTGGTTCTAGAATCATAATTGGGAACATACTCGAATCCCTATTATAATTTGTGGCTTTTGTAGCTTGTTTGGAAAACAAAATATGTCTGAAAACGTTGACTATTGTTTCAAATATTAAGTAGTGTGAGGTAACTGATCCTATTCCAAGAAAAAACTTTGAGCTTTGACATTCCTTATGTTTTAGCATATTTAAAAAAGAATTTTAAGATACTGATAACTGATGTTCATATACCTCAGTTACATCAATTATAAGTTTATTTTTTATTGCAATCTTGGAGCTAAATCTTTTATATTATAAAAGTACTTGTAAAGGTACAAACCACGTACAAACCACACACACACCACACACCACACACACACACACAGACAAGGTAAAAACTTTAGGTCCTCCTTGTCCCAATCACTTCCAGCTCCTTAGATAGCTGCTTCTGTTAAGATTTTGGCACGTACACACTTCCAAACCTGGAAAACTATTGTGAGAGCAAAACATCCTGTGAACTTGGATGTGAAAAAAATCACCTGGCAAAAATTACCATTTATTTGGAGCAAATTCCACTGTTTTGTATTTTCTGAAACATGAAGAGTAGGCTGAACAAACGTGCTTTGAATAGTGCATTCTGGATCTGACTTAATCAGGTTAACGATGACTGACTTCAAGAACTGAACGATTTCCACTACACGTGACAAAACAGATTCCAAAATAGGTGCAGGGAAGTGCTTATGACATCTGAATCTGAAAAAAGAAAAAATGTATTTTGGAGGAGAAATCTAGGTGCAGATGATAATTCTAAAAATTTCCCCCCCAAAAAGATTCCATAATTTCAAATAAAATAGTAATCCTTCTAACTGAAATTATATCATCTTAAATTTAAATGACCTTCTTATAATTTGTGTTTAGGGCTTCGCATTAAACTGAGACTTATAAATAATGATTTGAGGGTGATAAAAGGAGTTTTTTCTCTTTTTCTTAAAATCTGCTTGGACTGGAAGGTGGCCTCTGCAGGCTTCCTCTAAAGTAAAATAAAATAGTAAAGAGCAGCAAAAGTAAACAAAAAGTAAAAAGTAAAAGTAAAGTAAAATATGATTAAAAATCGACACTTAATTCGCCCTTTTTCACAGGCTCTATCCGCACGCCTTTCCAGTGTTCTCTCTTCAGAAGCTCATTCGCTTTCCAAATCTCACACTATGAAGGTTCTAGTGGCTTTACTTCAAGAACATTAGTCACACAGCTGACTCGGATTTTTGTGGTTAGATCTGGGCGGGGGTGGAGGGGGGTGGGAGGTGCGTTTTCATATTATATTTTAAGTGGGATTATAGCCACGCTCCATGTCGATTTTGTTCTTGCTGTTCGTCGTACTCCTGCACCTAGTACTCGGGTATTCACATTGTCGTGTTGCTCCTGTTAGGCTCCCACAGCCGGCCAAGTCCCTACTTGGTTTGAGGGGGAATGCGCCGTCTTGCTTCCAGGGTATGGCTCTTTCTTCCTTTGGGTTTAGAAACTTTTTGCCAGCACAGTTGAGTTTCACTCCTTGAGAGTCTCACTTTCTCATTCATAAATTCAGTATTTTCTTGCATTTTGCTGCTGTTTCCTTGTAAACATGTCAGGCTCCTGGCTTTTCCACACGTCCCCGAAGAGCTGACCGAGTATATGTCGGTCAACTAGCTACTGCTAAAAATAATCAGCACTTTCGTTTTCATTGGAATCCTAAACTCTACCCATTTGTGATTATTTTCATTAAGGCTGATTTTCTGTAAGTTTTTAACTAACTTTATTCTGTTGGAAAATATTAAAATCCAGGCCAGAAACTAGTGATGCATTTTCCCATGACTCTCCAGAATAAAACAAACGAACAAAAAAAACATTCAATCTCTTTTCAGGAAAACAGTATGTAAGTACTTGAGCAAGGACCACAGATCCTTCCCTCGGGAGTAAGTCGCTGTCCGCCACCAGCAGCGGCTCTCATGGAAGGAACTCCTTTGCTAGTACACTGTACCGGGTTCTGACCTATGGCCGGAAATTAAATTCTTATGCGAAAGTCAGCTATTTTGCTTTTTGGGAGCTTAAGAGGACTTAATTGCTATGGAGCTCTACTATTACACCTGAGCCGAACGCACTGCCGGGCTGATAAACGCCTTGAGGGCTTGACCCGTGCATAAAGGATACACCCACTCCAGCTTGAGCCTCCTGGCCGGCAGCTCCGCCTTTGCCTCCAGGCTGTAGGCACCCACGTGCTCTCTGGGCATGTACATGGTGACGGGACGCCCACGGAGGAACATCTTTACATACCCTTCTTCTGCAAAAAGAACAAAGGTGTCAGCGAGACCCTTCCGGGGCCTGTGCGCCCTGGAAGCCAGTGTCACGTTCTCTCTGGCCTTCCACTGTAAAAATGCAATCTCTACCCTTTATTCACATTTCTAATTAATGTCTAATTCCATCCTGTTTACTTTTGATATTGTGCTTACCTAAGGACATGAACTATATAAGAAATTATTGAAAAAAAAAAAAAGCAGGAAAGCTAGATTCCATTATTTTTCCATTAAAGATTTTAGTGCTTTCATTTTCTTTATCATCAAGGGGGGGGAATGTCAACATCCCCCAAATTACAATTAACACAAGAAATTCACTGAAAATTTGTACTGAGTTTAATGTATATACAATTTCTATATCAAAATTCATAAAATATCCTCCTTCAACATTTAAGTTGGTTTGTTATATCGCAATGTAAATGTGTATCTTTCACATCGGACAATTCTTCCAAGTGTAGAAGTACATGCTAGGATGCGTGCAAAAAGGGAAACGCTTCAAGAAAAGCTAGAAGTGGAAAAGACGCCTTAGAGAGAGAAACTGGGAAGTAAAACTTTCTAGAGCAAACATGCCGATAATAAAATAACTCTTGACATTTTAATAAATTGTAGGGACAAAAGTAAAACCCATTCGACATGGGGCAGCTCCTGGACTTTAAAAGAAACGAGTTGGGGTTTTTCTGGCTAGCATTTCCAGGATATAATAAGACCAAAGAAAGTGTCTTGTGAGCCCCTTGATGAATTTGGTTCCGTTTCAGAACTGGTGGTATTCTGATGTTTTGCTGGGAATCAGAGGTCCCGGCCTTAATGGCATTTAAGCTGGACGGTTGGAACTGGGGATATCTGTACATCGCTCAACGGAAAAATCATCCGTGGAGAGGAAACTGGTGAGGAAGCGTCATGGAATCAAATCAGTACCGTTAGGTACAACATTTACCAGTTAGTTTTGTAAATCTCATGCCTCAGGATTTTCAAACACTGCCACATGCCGTAGTGCCTGTAAGTCGAGAGGCCGCCCCCGTTTTACGTTGTTACGCGCATGCGCTTCTGGCGTTGAAAGCATGCGTGTGACACACTCTACACTCTGCCTCTGAAGTGGGGCTTTTAAGTAAGGGCCAGTATGCGTTCACTCCTGCCTGCTGTGCCGGCCGCTGCGCTGTGTCCTATGGATCCCCCAGCTGGGATGCTTTCACCTGGCTCCACCCTCCAGACCCACTGAGACTAGCCCACCTGAGACCCCACCGCCCAGCTCTCTTATGGGCCCCCTAGATCACCTTACAGTCTCCTGCCAAACCCACTGAGGCCCAAACTGGATTTCACTGCATCTCCACCCAAAATCCTGTGCCTGTCCTTACCTGCTGGATCCCAGGGGTCAACCGCCTGCCACAACCAACCCGCATGGATTCTCGTCCCTGGCCAGACGTGTCTCTTCCTCAGCCCCCACACCTGTCCTGCTGTGTGCCCCTCCTCAGGCTCTCTTCCTCACCTGAAACTTCTTCCCTTTCTTAATCCTTCACCCAAATCTACGCTCATCAGACTGTGTGGCTCCAACTGAAGAACCTAGAAGCCCCCAGCAGACCGACAGAAGTGGAAAGAGAGACAGGCATGACAGTGCTTAAAGTCAACTGCAGGGGTTCCGTCAACTCTCTTTGTAAGAGAGGAGTCCCGGATTGCGGATTGGAAACAAAGAGAATACAGTGGCACTTCCAGGACACACACGAGAAGCTCCTCGTTGCTGTATTTAACCAACGCACGTGAAATAGCTGTGTGCGTGTATCGCAGTTATGTGCTAGTTATGAAGCCCTGCCGACTGAGGCTTACTCACTGCACAAATCCGAACGACTGGACTAGGCAAAAAAATAAATAAATAAAAAATAAAAAAGCGCTGCATTTAGCTCTGGCATCACTTCGTGCTAGTAACTCAGACATTTTACATCTATAGTCAAAACGCAGCAAGGGAAAGCAGTGTTTTGTTTGTTTGTTTGTTTGTTTGTTTTTTCAGGCATGTTAGGACAGCAGCACACAGCCACCAAACCCCGAGGAGCTGGGGAAAGGGCCAGCAGCGGGTGCGGGACACCATTTCAAACAGTGGACATCCAAGGGTTGTCCTATAGCTCTCTTAAGGTTTCCACAGACTTTTTTTTTTTTTTTTAAAGTTCCTGTAATCAGCCAATAATCAATCGAGATCCAAATTATAGCTATACTTCTTAAAACCCATCCAAGTTAGAGGCTCAGGAACGCTTTTAATTTAAGTCTAAGTGGTTTGCCCCACAAAAACGTTTTCATACAAGGAGGGAATCTGTTTGCCTGTATGAAAAAGGTTTCTGGAACCGGGGTCACGGCTTTGCTCAGAGAGCTATGAGGTTTCAGAAGTGCTGCCTACCTTTGCAGTGTGTCACCCGGCGCTTCCCTTGAGATTTCGGAGACAGAGACAGAAGGGCTAGATAGAGAGACAGTAGCACTGCAGGTGCCTGCCTGCCTGTCCGGGAGCTCGCCGGCTCTCAGGCAGAGACGCCACCTGCCACCTGGCAGGCACACCTGGACGCGATTCGGGGACTCTGACAAGTGCACCCAGGACCTAGCTCTGCGGGCCTATGGCGACCATGCTGTCAGTGAGTGAGTGCACGCTTCCTGAGAATGAAATAAATACTAGAGCACGTGCTGACAAACACCAAACTCTGACTCTTGTGTCTCAGTTCTGAATTTCAGGAAAAATCTGGAAAAATTAAATGAATTGATTTAACTAATTACATACTTGTCGATTATTCCGCATTTTAAATGCACCTTTCAAGAAGGTTAAATCCTAAAAGTAGCATCTACCTTATGATAAAACGTGTTAAAAAGGTATACAGACAGGTATATGTGAACTATTAGTTTGCAGCTTAGGAAATCAAAGGCAGAAAAGGGGGGGAAAAAAAGCTGCTTTTAGACAAAGTTATAACTTGATGCATCAGAAACTTTCTTTTCCAGAGAAATGCAGTGCTGATGAGGGGAGCCCCGTTAGTAAGGGAGGGACGCCAAAGGCAACGGATGTCCTTTAACCCAGAAATCCCCGCGGCGTGTGTGGGGGCATTTCACACCGCCTCCTTACTGACGTCACCTTAAACCAGTTTGGAAGGGGGTCAGTAAAGGCTTTAGTTTTCATGACTGTCCCATGGGCCACCTCTGGATGATCTGAGCACCCCCAGGGACAGGCTGACTGGCAGCCCTGCGTGCTGGGCTGTGTGTGTCGACAGCTGGCCCCTGAAACAGCTCCTTCTCATTCGCGCCTCGAGGTCTGAGCTGCTGAGTGAGGGGCACCGCACGACAATCGAACTCGACTTAC
>KE763080.1:29783-54314 GCA_000465285.1 Eidolon helvum | reverse complement strand
ATAAACCTAAAAGTGAACCTAAAAGTGACAAACAAAAGTGACAAACAAAACAAACAAACAAGACAACAAGACAAACAGAGACTCATGAACATGGACAACAGACCAGAGGGTAGGCAGTGAGGGGGAAGGTAGATGGGGTAAAAGGTGTCAAATATGTGGTGACAGACAGAAATCTAACTATGGAAGGTGACCACACAACATAATATATATATGCCTTTCTGTTAAATTGTACACCTGAAAGTTACTGGATTTTGTTAACCAATAACACCATAAACAATAAAAAATGGGCAAAGGAATTCAATAAACCTTTCTCCAAAGAAAATATACAGAAGTCAACAGGTGCATGAAAAGATGCTCAACTTCATTCGTCATTAGGGAAATGCACATTAAAACCACAATGAAAAATCCTGTTAAAAAGGCCATCATCAAAAAGACAAGAGATAACAAATGCTGGTATGAATGTGGAGAAAAGAAAACACTTGTGCAATACTGGTGGAATTGCACATTGGTACAGCCACTATGGAAGACAGTATAGGAGGATCCCTCCAAAAATAAAAATAGAACTACCTTGTGATACAGCAATTCCACTTCTGGGAATATATCCAAATGAAATGAAAACACTAACTCAAAAGGGGGTCTGCACCCCCATGTTCATAGCAGAATTATTTACAAGAGCCAAGACATGGAAACAACCTAAGCATCCATCAATGAATGAATGGATATAGATGATGATATAAATATAGATATAGATTTGTATGATATAGATATACATATA
Source organism: Eidolon helvum (assembly GCA_000465285.1). Lineage (NCBI taxonomy): Eukaryota > Metazoa > Chordata > Mammalia > Chiroptera > Pteropodidae > Eidolon > Eidolon helvum. The sequence continues at coordinate 53,539 of KE763080.1, read as the reverse complement.
CATAAAGATGAGATAGATATAGATAATATAGATATAGATATGCAGATATAGATATGTATAAATATATATACACACATATGCATATATACACATATATACACACATTTTATATATATGTATATATACATACACACATACACGCAATGGAATATTATTTAGTCATTAAAAAAAAAACAAGGAAATCCTACCATTTGCAACAAAATGGATGAAACTTGAAGGCATTATGATATGTGAAGTAAGTCAAAGACAAATACTATATGATCTCATTTATAGGTAAAATTTTAAAAAAACATGATGACTATAGTTAACACTGTTGTATGATATATAGAAAGGTTAAGAGAATACATCCTAAGAGTTCTCAACAAAAGGAGAATATTTTTCTCTCTCTCTTTTTTTATTGTATCTATACAAAAAGATGGATGTTAGCCAAATCTATTATGGTAATAATTTTACAACATAGTAAATTAAACTATCATGCTGCATGCCTTAAACTTATATGGTGATGTATGTCAATTATTTCTCAATAAAACTGAACCCAGAAAAAGAACTATATCAAATGACTAAAAACAAGGGAATAAGAAAGGGGAAGGGGAGAGAGACAGATAGACAGACAGACAGATAGACCAAGGCATTACTAGAGAACTTTCTAATTAGCACTGCTCTGTAGTCAAAATGCAGAAGGTCCATCCAGAAGATTAGGATCTCCCAGTAGATCTCAAAGCCTCCTCTAGTTGGTTGTTTAACAATCTCCTCCATAGCTTCCTTGTCCTAATTCTTCCTCCATCATTCCCCTCCCCATTCACCCGCTTATCATTTAGCCCCTGTAGGGATCTTAAAGTTTGGAAGACATATCAGCTTTTTATGGGAAGATTAGAAATCCCTGTGTAGGGCAATGCTCTCAGTTAAAAAAGCAAAATAGGTTTTGTTATTAAAAAGACAATTGCAATTATAAAGTTGTTTCAATAACATTATAAATCACTACAATTATATTTGCAGGGATTTTTATTTTGCTATTTCTTGACCCTAAAAATTTTTTTAAGGAAATTAAGATTTATTTGGTCAAAACATATGACATTTACTTCACTGTTCAGTGCGCTAAATTCTCTCTAAATAAATTCCATACTGATCTGACTTTCCCTGTGAAAATCTGTACAGTGAACTCCTAGTTTATTATGCCTACTTGAAAAGGGTAATTTAATAAGGCATCAGTACAAATACTTAATTGTGCAATGGCTATCGACAATGCCTTTAAACAGTTGCATATTTGCCAGATTTAGCTAATGGAAGTAGAATTGCCACTTAATGTCTCAGCTTGCACTGGTGGAAAATAAATTGTATCTGACATTCCTTTGGCTTTTAAAGGACATAGTTAGATAATATTTACAGTCAAATTGATCTATTGTTGCATTTATGTTTTCTTGGGTTAAAAAGGGGGATCAAATGGGTTCTAAAGGATAATATTTCTTTGTATCTGCTCAATTTGAAATACTTTTGCACATGCATGTCTCGTTTAGTGGGTGTCCAACCAAAGTCTAAATAATCTGAATGGAGAGTGAACATTTCAATCAGGAAAATAGCTGCTATTTTAGCTACAGCAAAAAGACCTAGATGTGTGGAAGATCACTTGATTGGTGAGCTGGATTGTTCATTTTTCTTGGAGGCCATGTAGACAGAACTTGCTGCATTAAGCCACTGATACAGTATCTTTTCAGCTGTTGTGACTAGAAAGAAGAAGGAGCTGGGAGAAGAGACCCAATATTTCAATATCTGTACTCACCAGGCACTATGAAATTCAAAAACAGGTATATCTTAATATTGATGGTGTGAAAAATTAGGACAGTGTTTGCCTTGGGAGGAAGTAACTGGAAGCAAGTACAAGGAGATACTTCAGGTACACTGTAATGTTCCATTTTCTGATCAGGGTGTGGTTACACTGATGTGTTTACACATACACCTGTCTAATCTAAACCACTATCAAGATAGAGAACATGACCATCACCCCAGAAAGTTCATTGTGCCCCTTCCCAGCCAATATCTGATCCTACCTACTTCCAGAGGCCATCACTATTCTGATATTTTTGCACCACATATTAGTTTCAACTCTTTTAGAACTCCAATGAGTGAAGTGAAAACATACAGTAGGTAGGTACTCTTATATAAGGCTTCTTTTGTTCAGTATGTTTTTGAGATTCATCTATGTTGCATATGTCGGGAGTTTGTTCCTCTTGTTGCTGAGTAGTGTTCTGTGATATGCATATACCACATTTAGTTTATCTATTCTCTAATTAATGGACACATGGGTCATTTCCAGTTTGAGGCAATTATGAAAAAACCTATGAACATTCTTATACAAGTCTTTCAGCATTTTTTTATTGCTCTTGGATAAATACCTGGAAGTGAAATTGCTGGGACATAAGCAGGTATAGAGTATTATTATCTTGATTTTAGTTTGACAGATTTTACATATCCTGTGATAAAGACAAATAAATTATGGATTATGATAGTATAGTTAGAAAAACTTATACTTGGATAAATAAGTTCTCAAAGTGTCGATCAGAATCAAAATCAACCAGGAAAGGGATCTTAAATAATATTTTATGGGGCCTAGGACCATGTCCTTGGCCCTACTGTAATCAACATTTTTGTCAGCAATATTAATGAAGACATTTTAGACATATTTAACAAATACTCATATTAGATATACTCAGAAAATCTGTAACAGACTGAAGGAATTGTCAATTCAGTCAGTGCGATAACCACAGTGTTCCCTGACCATGTCACAAGCCTTTGCACAATCATTCCTTTGCTTGAAAAATATCCTTTCTGAGAGTCAAGGTAAGTGTAAGTGCAATGTGGGCTATCGCTCTGGCAAGGAATAATTTTTTTCAGTGGCTAATGCATATTTAGAATTACGGGAAATACATCAAAGTTACTAACAGTGCCTCTGGTTTCTGCATCAAGTCACATGTAGAATATTGTGTCCTACATGGGACACCCCACCCTAGGAGAAACATTAGCAAGCGATGGTCAATCTGGAGGAGAAAGGACTTCAAGAATAAAGAAGAAAGTGGAAAACTAAAATAAGAAGAAATTAAGAGAGCCAGGATATTCAACCCTCTAATTCCAGCCCCAAGTCATGAAGCTTAAGTTTTGCTCCACCTGAGAAGAACCTTTGCAGACACATAACCCTAAAGTCTCACCCTTATTCTTCTAGCCTTTCTCCATTATTCTTAGAATACACAGCTATGACACAAGAAACAAACCCTGAATAGAAGGGGAGAGGCATGAAAAGGACACTAAATGGTTACATGAATTTACTGTACTCTCAAGGATATTTTGTGATTGATTAAAAGTTTGTAAACTTGTTTGCTTGATTTGGGGGAAAAAATCATTATAATTAACATCCTTCATATTTGAGTTCTGCAAGATCCAAATGAGTTAATATTTATGAAATCAATTTTAAAGCACTTTTCATTGAAGAGGCATCCAAATGCAAGAATAAATTTAGAGAAGGCATTTAAGACTTCTTCTGGAAAAAAAATACACTATGCAGAGTAGAATGCAAAATTCTTTGGTAAATTCCCTTCACCAGCCCTCATCTGTGTGGTCCAATGCGATCCTTTACAAACCATGCACCACTCTACTCCCAGTCAAGAGATGAGTGAGAAGAGAGGTGGTCTTGCTCTGAACCCTCATGGCCTCAGAATTTGGTTTTGGTCTGACACTGAAGAGTTGAATCTGTTTTTATTTCAGCCTTATGTTTGGAGCCACATTTCTCTACAAGTCCATTCAGCCTTCACTGAGCCTTCAATGAAGAAAGAGAAGCTAGTAGATCTTTCTCCAGGCAGGAATATATCTCACTCTTCTCACCCTTTTATATGACAAAGTAACGAAGGAGGAAATGTGAAATAGAGTCAAAGTCGGTTCCTTTCAGGTAATTATAAGAAAATGTAAAATGCGTACCTAGAAATAAGTGTATTACTCACATGAGGTCACATTTTATATCCCCAATTAAGCACTAAAATTACACATTAAAAAAAAACTGATCACCCTAGAGTTAAAAGCCCATCCAAACAAAAGGCTTTCATAAGGTATTTCAAACTTAATATTCTAGACAAAGTCTCTAGAATCAGTTAGCTTAACTATTCCAGGTAATATGGTCATGAGACTAAGGCCTTAGATTTAACTACCATATCTGCTCATACTCTTCAGAGTGTTCTGGGACCCCACACAGCTTACCTAACTCTGACAAGCCTTCTTATCTAAAGTATGACACTGGACACCAAGGAATATCAAAGAAGACTTGAAAAAGTTAATTACTGTTCCGGACAAATTGATTCACAGCACCCACTTAGTTTGATGGAGGATCTAAAACACTAGATCCTCACACACAGTTTTATTGGTTTGGGTACAAAAACTGGCAGAACAGCCCATAGTCTATATCCATTCATTCATTCAATTAATCATTCATTCGTTCATTCATTCGGCAAATACTTTTTGAATACTAGCAATATGCCAACATTTACTATACTAGAACCTGGATATATGTTTTCTAGTCAATTAGGACAAATCTTTGAGTAGCTAATTAAAAACACTTTATTGTTTATTCAATTTTACTTGGGGGACAAGCTTTAGAAAAATAGATTCTTTTGTTTGCAAGATAATGCTACACAAATACTTCAGAAAAAAATGGAGATTAGCTCCAAGTATATATAGGATCTGAAACTGACAAGACACTGAGAACCAAGGTAGCTCTGAGCACCAGCCGTTCTTGCTATCTCTCATTACAAACATGATCTTCTGCTTTTTCATAAATATGATTCATTCCCCGTTCTCTCTGTTGATCTTGTTACTTTCCTTATTTGTAATTCTTGCTCCCTCAAAAGTTTGGTGTGTGACCACTGTGCTACATTGCACAATATCAGCTTTGCTAGGTCTAGGAGCAACATTTCTCAGAAATCCCTTTCCTATATAGGTATGAGTCAGAGTCAGTCAAAGGAGGAATTTGCATAATAATTGGAAGGAAGAGGTGAAGTAGAAGCTTTTGCTCTTGGAGAATCACAACAGTCAGACATCATGCAGGGATGCCTGGTGGAATACAGTATGTTCTTACTCTCACAACACATCTAACTCACCTTCCCAGATGCTGTTCCTCCTGACCAACAGTGATCCCAGAGTGGCCTCTCCATAGAACGCTCCACGAACTTCCCCCACACATCCCACTTTATAGCCAAATATGCTTATTCTCTCTGACTTCTCCAAAAGACTTGGCTTGTCTGCCCTTACCAGTGCTTTAGGTGGACTGCTTAGTGACTGTTTCTCTGACTCTTCAACTCCCTATTCCATATTTCACTTTCCCAGTTCCTCCCATATGTGTGTAAGGTCAAATTCCTATGATAAATTCCTTATTTCAACAATATTTATGGCAGTTCTGTCTGTACTCATGTTTTCTGAATTATATTCCCGAGAATAAGAATTTTAATAGTCCAACTCATTTGTCATGTTGGGGCTTTATTCTCAAGACACAACTGCAGTCCAGAATTTCCGATTCAGTACTTCAATGAGAAATTCTCAGTATTTATATATTTGAAAATCTGCAGACGTGATTCTGTTAGGCAACCCTATTGAAACGAATAATTTAAACATCACAAGAAAGAAAATGAAAAGTTAAATTCGAGAGGATGCCACAGTTTAACCTATGTCTTCACGCCTTAGAATATCTGCAAAATTAAAAATAAATAAATAAACCTGCATAGTCCAGTGGCAAACCTACACTGTGACTTTGAAATTCCAATAATAAATAATAATAATTATAGTGTCCAAGCCCTTCTAAGAATCCAGGTTAAAAAACAGAGAAACTGAACATCAGAAAACAGAGTGGATAAATTCAGATCCAGGCAGCAAAGGAAAAAGTCAAGCCAGGATAAGCCAGGTGTGTTTAGAGAAAGGCAATTCAAAGTCACTGAAAAAGAGAGACAGGCAAAAATGAATGAATGGGACTACATCAAACTAAAAAGCTTCTGCCCAACAAAAGAAACCATCAACAAAACAAAGAGGCTGACAACTGAATGGGAGAAGATATTGGGGAACAATGCCTCTGATAAGGGGCTAATGTCCAAAATACATAAAGAATTCACACAACTCAACAACAACAAAAAACAATCCCATCAAAAAATGAACAGAGGACCTAAAAGGACAATTTTCCCAAGAAGACATACAAATGGCCAACAGGTGAAAAGATGCTCAACTTCACTAGCTATAAGGGGAATGCAGATCAAAAGCACAATGAAATACCACCTGGCACCTGTTAGAATAGCTATTATCAATAAGACAAGAAATAACAAGTGTTGCAGAGGATATGGAGAAAAGGGAACCCTCATAAACTGCTGATGGGAATGTAATTTGGTACAGCCTCTCTGGAAAACAGTATAGAGTTTCCTCAAAAAAATAAGAATAGAGCTGCCGTATGACCCAGCAATTCCACTTCTGAGTATCTATCCAAAAAATTTGAAAATGTTCATAAAGATATATGTGCCCCTATGTTTATGCAGCATTATTTACAATAGCCAAGACATGGAAACAACCTGAGCGTCCTCAGACCCACGATTGAATAAAGAAGATGTGGTACATGTACACAATAAAATATAACTCAGCCATAAAAAAATGATGAAATATTGCTATTTGCGACAACATAGATGGATCTTGAGAGTATCACACCAGATGAAATAAGTCAGAGGGAAAGGACAAAAGCTATATGATTTTGCTCATATGTGGAATATAAAATAGAAAGCAACAAATGAACAAACAAAACAAACTCATAGACACAGACAATAGTATGATGATTACCAGAAGGGAAAGGGGATGGGGAATAGGGAGGATGAAGAACGTAAAGGGGGTCGAATATATGTTGATGGAAGGAAACTAGATTTTGGGTGGTGAGTACGCAATGCAATATACAGATAATGTATTATTAAATTGTACATCTAAAACCGATATCATGTTATTAACCAATGTTAGCCCTAATAAATTTAATTTTTTAAAAAAGAGACAATTCAAACTGCTTTTAATTTCCCTTTCCCAATGCTGCCCTAATGTCAAGTTCCATAGAAGAATTAAGACAGTTTGAGTTCTCAAGAACAAGGAAGAGGAAGGGAGGACATTCCTGGCCACTGGGAACAAACTGGATGGCCTTCCTTCAAAAATAGAGGAAAACCACCTAAGATGATGCTAGCTCTTTATAGTGAAAAATGATCGTGGATAAATTTATATAAAAGAGTTTGCATTTTTAGAACTCTTGTTTATGCAGTGATTCAAAGTATATAAGTATTTATCTTTCCATCTAAAAATTAATATTTGTGTAGGAAAATATGCAGATGAATGGACCATGTGTTTTGGCCCTCCTTCTCCTTATCTGAACTAAAAGATGCCAGAATCTTTTAGCTCAAGAACAGGTGTCACAGTTCACTTGTTGACAAGTAACCACAGTGGTGTTTAACTCACTCCTGTGGAGTGAGACTACCATCCATTACCAGTATTACAACCAAAGTGTGTAAGAGTTTAATAGACTTTGGTTATATTCATTATTTTCCACAATCACATGCAATGGATAATTGAAGATGAAAATTAGATTGTTTACATATCTCAAAGAAAAGTCTTTTTCAACCTTTCTTACTTTCATATTATATTATGTTTCTAGATAAGCAGATGACATAAATTGTATCCTTAATATGCTAAAGGTCATTTTTAAAATTCAATAATACTCCATAAGAATCAAAAGGGCCAAATGTTTACATAATTGAATGGAACAATTGTTATTAAATCAGTGGCAAAGGTTACCTTTTTCATAAGAAGTAGTTTAGATAAATAGTAAAACTATTTCAAATTCCCATGGAGTCTCCACCAATAGTTAAACTTCCATTCCCATAACTAAGAAATGCCTGAGGGGATGATAACAATTTTCTCTTCCTCCTTCTGTTTTGTTAAAAACTAATAATAAAAAAAAAAATCACAACAAGGAGTAATGAAAATCTACAGAATGAGGTCCCATGTACACACTGTAAGAAGGCAGGGTTTATGAGGATCTTTTATGCCAATCGGGGATTGTTCAAGGTGGTGGGTCTGTTGTAAATCATATTGGAAAGAGGTTTACAGTAACAAAATTTCATCCTAATGCAAAGGATCAGAACATGAATTGAACAGGTCAGAAAAATCTGATGGGGGTTATAGAAGGATAAAAAGAACAGAGAAAGAAAAATACATGATTGTAGGCCAAATTTATGCTGTTGAAATAAGTAAAGGAGAATAATTATTCTGGGGACATCCAATATCTTAGGTGATAAACACAACTGAGGTTATTTAAATCAATCATTTTTCAACATGAAAATTTCTTTTCGTCAGCTAACTGGACTAACCATCCTAATCACAAATTCACAGAGTGACTGATTCAGGAGGGTGCTTTGGAATCATTTATTCTGTTCTTTTTATTTTACAAGTTTAAACTACAGCCCAGGAAACAGAGGTGGTTTGCCCAAGGTTGTCCAGCTATGGATGGCAAAGCTGTGTCTAGAACCCTGATCTCCAGACTAACACACTTTATACTACACTCCAGGTCCTCCTCTGTGAAAAAAAACAAAAAACAAAAAAAAACAGCTACCAGTTACTGAGGACATACTATGTACCAACAACTACTCCAAAGGGTTTCCAGAGACTCACTCTCCTAATCCTCTCAACAATAATAATAAGAGTTAGAGTCTGTCACAGTCTCCATTTCACAACTAGAAAAACTGAGGCTTTGGTTAAATAATTTACCCAAGGATACATAGCTATAGTGGCAGAGTTGAAATAGATATTGTTTATATACTCTAAAAATAAGTTGTGAACCCTAAATTACAAGTTTTATAGAGCTGGGGAGTGCTGACAAGATTGCTGACCTTGACGGTTATTGAAAAATCCGCTTAATTTCCAATAAAAGGCTTTCATCAGTTAAGCATGATATCTAATGTGTTGTCTATAATCATCAAAGCACAGGAGTAAGCAACACAAAAAGAAATGCACCTACCAAATGCATCAGTCAGGGCCTCCCATGTCCTATGAGTAAGATGTAGCTCCTTCTCAAAGAGCTCAAGATCTAGCAGTAGCATTATCAAACTGGACAAGTTTATAAGGACTAATTGTGGTACAAAGCAACACAAGAGGATCTCTTAATAGACATACAAATAAATTCTGTGAAGATTACATAATAAAAGATCACAACCCTTTCTAAAAATGCTCCTAACCCTTAAAAGTTATTTTTATATTGTTTTCATTTTGTGTTTTTTAATATAATGACCTTTTTAAAAATAATGCCTGCTCATTATTTTCTTTTAAAGTAAGCTGCATTGGAAAACATTTTGAATTTTAAAAATCACCTAAATAAAGTCTTACCACCAAGAAGTATCTAATTATTAACCTTGTGTAAAAATAATTATAACCATTAATATATAGACAGACAGATAGAAAAATAAATATATGGAGAAATTGTACTTGACTTTAATTGAAGAAAAGAAACCTGAAATGAAATCGAGAAAATTGCTAGACTTTGGATAAATATTTCTTCTCCAACTTCGATAAACCTTCTACAGTTTTAAGGGGTTGTACTCATGGTAGTTGGTTTTTATCATGTTTCAATTAACACAATATTTACTGTCTTCTTGCTATGAAAGATGAGGAAATAATCTCACCCATACTTTCCTTCACTCCCCATCTGCCTAACTCTCTGATATGTGTCAGTTACATTGTCTATAATTTAAAACAATGACAACCTCTTCAGCCATTATAATTTTCACATTTGTTTAATCTTGATTCTAAGTGGATTCAAAACTCATTTCTAAGTTTTGCCATCATTTTGTTACTTTTGAGGTCTTAGATACATTTATTTGATGGAATTTTATCAAGAAGTAGGGTTATTTTAAATCAGAGTTTATAGATGTTGGATTTCCTTCATGTATTCCTTGTTCTTACAGATACAGACCCTTCCTAGGGTGGTTCCAATGTCTGTCTATCACCTTCCAGACCCAGAACCACATGTTACCTTCTCTTGCGATCTCTCCAGAGAAAAGCAGTTTAAAATTTTTTATTGAGGTATATTTTATTTAATCTACTTCATCTGTATAATTCAATAATTTTTACAGTAATTCTTGAGTGATATGACCATCACCATAAATCAGTTTGAGAACATTTTTATCCCTCCAATAAAAGTTGTTCGTTCTTTTTTATTGCTAAGTAGTATTCCATTATATGGCTATTCCACATTTTGTTTATCCATTCACCAGTTGTTGGACATTTAAGTTGCTTTCGATGTTGGGTCTTTATCCAGTCATGCTGCTATGGATATTTGTGTCTTTGTGTGGACATATATTTTCATTTCTCTTGAGTATATACCTAAGAGTGGAATTGCTGGGCTATATGGTAGTTTTATGTTTAACTCTTTAAGAATATGCCAAACTGTTACCAAGTTGTATGTACAATTTGCCATTCCCATTATCAATGTATTAGGGCTCCTATTTCACCACATGTTCACCAACATTTGTTATTCTCATCTTATTTATTATAGCCATTCTAATGGGTGTGAATCGGTTCCCTAATGTTTAACGATAAGCACATCTATTCATATGCTTAGTAGGCATTCAATTATCTTCTTTAATGTATTCATATCTTTTGTCCATTTTTGTTTGGGTAGTTTGTTCTATTATTGAGTTCTAAGAGTTCTTTGTAAATTCTGGATACAAGTTCTATATATGTGTTTTGCAAATATTTTCTCCCAATTTGTTGCTTGTCTTTATTTTCTCAATGGTTTCTTTTGAAGAGCAAAAGAGGTCCACTTTATCAATACTTTTTTCATGGACTTTTGGTGTCATATCTAAGATATCTTTGCCTAACTCAAGGTGTCAAAGATTTTATTCTATGTTTTCTTCTCAAAATTTTATTGTTTAAGCTTTTACTTTAAGTCTATGATGCATTTTGAATTAATTTTTGTGTGTGCTATGAGCTGAGGATCTAAATTCATCTTTTCACATGTAGATATCATGGCTTGGTCACAGCACCATTGGTCGAACTGACTATACTTTCTCTAATGAATTACCTTGATCTCTTTGCAAAAAAAATTAATTGACTGTAAATATAAAAATTTATCTCTAGACTCACAATTTAGTCCATTGATCTATATCTATTCTTATCTTAGTACCACATTGTCTTGATAATTGTGGCTTTATAATAAATTCTGAAATTGTGAAGTGAAAGCCCTACAAATTTATTTTTCTTTTTCAAATTTGTTTTGGCTATTGTAGATGTTTTTCATTTTCATGTAAATTTTAGAAAATGATCATCTATAGGGATAGGAATAAAATAGATTGCATTTAAGTCACTCAAACTATTAAAAGTCTGCTATACCCTTCTGCCATGACAATGAGGTTTCACCTGCCCTATAGACTTCTCAGAACAGTGAAGAGCTACTTTAAGGTGATTTTTGTGCCTGCTTGTTCTAACGATCAGGAGATTTCTCTAAATCAAAAATTAACACACACAGTCTCACACACGCAGAAATATATCTCTAACAGAGCACCTGCTGTTGTAGAACATATAGAAAGTTCCTAGCACAAGCCTGGAAACAGAGTAAAGAACTCTATAGCTATTATTGCTAATTTTGGTTAGATCTATCCACTCCCCTCATTCTTGCCATCCTCAATTTTTATATTATATATCTGCTTTTAGAGCTGCACTGTCTAGTCGGGTAGCCAATACCTAAATGTGGGTATTTAAATTTAAATTAACTAAACTTAAAATACAATTAAAGAGTCAGCTCCTAAGTCACAGTAGCCACATTTTAAGTGCTCAATAGTCACCTGTAGATAGTAAATAACCTGTCAAACAGTGCAGAGAACGGTTATCTCAGAAAATTCTGTTGGATGGTACTGTTTTGAAGAATTATTTCTGAATTTTTTACAAATTTTTATTGATATGAATAAAAGTTATGTGAAGAATGCCAAATTTTAGAGGTTTCACTGATCAAGATAATTTTTTTGTATATCACATCTCCTCAAATCTTGATTTTTTGGTTTTTGTTTTTTTCATTCAGCTCATGTCCTTCAAAAGATTGTATCTAAAAGGTTGCAAGGTCCCCATACTTCAGAGAATTTGAGTGTCTGAAATGTCTTTCTACTTCGGAGAATTTGAGTGTCTGATATGTCTTTCCATTGTCTTCACATGTGCATGAGAGCATAGCTGAATACAGAATTCTGGGATCAATGTTGTTTTTACTCGAAACTTAGTAGACATTGCTCCATTTGTTTGGGAAAACCTGATGCCGGACTTCTCTTATTAGATAGCCTGTTTTTAATTTCTAAGTCCTTATAGAAAAATTTTATTTCCTTTAAATTCTATTTTTCTAGAATTTCTATTTTATCTAAAAAGAAACTCTGAGATTTGTTTTTCATGTGTCTATTCTCTGTTTCTATTTAATTATATCCTTTCACCAAATTCTTGGAAAATTTCTTAGGCTTGTCTTTATCTTCACTGGTTATGTATTTTGTTATTTATTGTAGCCAATCTGTGCTTCACATCTTCCCTTGTATTTTCATTGGTTTTTTTATTATCTTAAAAAGCAACCTTCTCTGATTGAGGATTAGTCCCTTTTGAAAATATCATTGTTAAATTTCACTGATAATACAAAACTGATATTTTCTAAAGTTTTCTCTTATTTCTTTTCTGTAGCTCCATTTATTGAGGGGATAACTGCTCTGTTCCCAGTCATTTATTGGCTTGGGAGTTCAAATGGGGCTCAAATCTGTTCTGCTACTTACGTGAATAAGTTCTTTAACCTCAGAGAGAACTCTGTTTACTTAACTGCAATGTATATATAATTCCCAGATTTTATGGTTGTTACAAAGATTAAAAGAGGCAATATAGGCCAAAGCTTTGGCACACAGTCAGTACTCAATAAGTGTTAGGTATTTATTACTAGGTCTTTTCACATACACAATAATCTTCCTAATTTGTTCATGCTTAAGATTTAAGAATATATGCTTGTCTTGGTAGCTGAAAATGGAGTCTGGCAGAGAAACTACTGGCTTCTACTTGCATATTGAAGGCCTAGATGAAGGAATGAGACAAAACTTTAGAAATTCTATAATTTTACTTTGCTAGGTTAGCAGTCTATTTGCCAGTAGAAAGATGACAGAGAGCTACACTCCACCACTAGGTCAAAGAGTCTTCTCTGTATTTGTTGAGACAGCTTAAAGTTTGTACAGGGTCCCCATTCTCCACTCACATGGCCACCCTCATTGGAGTCTTCAAGAAGTGCTACTGCTTGCTTCCCCCAGCAGGGCCAAGAAGAACTGAATGCACAGAGTCCAGTCCATAGTATCTCCATTCTGTTTGGTTCCCAGGACATCGTGACGTTCCCCAAGATGCTCTTAAGATCAAGACCTCTCACAACTGCTTCAAAGTGAACCTTTACCTGCCACCCTTACCAATCTGAGATTCATGTTCCTGTGTCATCTACTAGAGGATTCCTTCCAGTTGTTTCCCAGGCCAATCACAGATTAATTATCTTTCCCCTCAATTCGGTAATACTAGCATGACCTGAAGAAAATCCTTAAAATTTTCAACCTTTCCCTTACTTCCAATGCCAGTATTCTAACACGCACACACCACCACCACCATCAGCACCAGCACCACCACAATCATCAGTGCCACCACCACCACCATTTTTAGGTTTAGTCAGTCATTTCCATAGAAATTTTGGATTGGAAGAGTTAAATAACAGACTCAAATCTCCATCTTAAATGGTTTGGTTTTTAACCATAATTCTACATAAGAAGTATGAAAAAAAAAAAAAAGAGGCAAATAATGGCACTGACATTGATCTTGTTTACAAGAACTACAACCCAAAAAGTTGATTGTGGCTATGTCATTATGTAGCATTGCTTTTGCTTCAATCAAAAAAAAAAAAAATGTCCAAATTCTTCTTGGGACAAATCATTTCCCTAAAACAGGCTGTTCACTCACAGTCATGGTTGGTTAAAAAAAACAGTACAGTTTAAGCCAACTCAAACTGTTATCCTTCTTGCAAGGTATATGCTGGTGTCTAAAAGCAAGACAATGAGATGAACTGGTCAGCACCAGTGGGAATAGAAGCAGCTTTCTTCCAAGTCAAGCTAGGCTGCCAAGCAATATGTTCCAGTAAACTCTTCAGTTTGAACTGATCTGTTCTGTCATAAGGCAAGAGGTTTCCAGCTCATGTGTTTGTTGATCTGGTGAATTACTCTCATGTAAACAATTGAACCACCATAGAGAGATACTGCTGAAGCTAACCCCCTACAAACACAACCTGCCTACAACTACAGAGCATGCTCAGCCCAGACTGCATAAATCATTTATAAGGGAAATAGAGGCAGACATGAGAAGGGAAGAAAAGTGGGAGACTTTACAAAGTGAACAAGCCTGAAAAAGAAAAGGGTGCACAAAAGATTTGGGTAGAGATGGAGGACTAGGATGAAGAAGAAACACAGGTAATCCACCACAGAGATCAGACATGCCCCTAGAGAAGCTCCTTTATTCGTAATCAATCCTTCCAGTGCTTTCTCTGCAGAGTGAACTCACTTTTCTCCATGGAAACACAAGAGTCCTCAAGTTCAAGTAAAAGTAAGCTGATTGCTACTAGGATGTTCATTTTAAGTGGCTGAATTCTGACCATCTCATTGCTAAAACAGCCAAATCCCACTCCTCATTCATGCGTCTGCTTTCTCAAAGTATTTCAGTACAAGTCATGAAGCAAACACCAACAGAATGGAAGACAACCCAGGGCAAGAAATGGACGGGGTACGTTTTCATTCTATGTAGGCCTGGGCTCAGCCTCGACTCAAATTGGATTTTCTGTTGTAGAATCATGACAGAAGACAGAAAACCTTGATGATAAAGCTCTTTGCTGGAGCCCAAGTCTGGTCATTCAGGCATCAGCTCAGGTTCTACAGATATTAACAAAACAAGCACAGGATTCAGAATCAGAACTCTTTAGGCAGAGGCCACTCTCTGCCTCTTGTGAGAGATGTGTGGCATCCAGGAAGCCACCGGGGCCATAAATAACCCATAAAGCCCACTGGTATTAAGGGTATTGTGAGAGAGATACTGATGATTCATGCCCTATCATCCTATTTCAAAATTCCAACTGCAAGATGTTTAAAGCTATAATTCGTCAGTAAAATGCAGGGTAACTGGGTGAAAATCCTGAATTTCAATGTGACTAGACTAGTTGTTATCACTGAACTTGGTTAACTGGGCAAATATATTCAGGTCATAATACTAGAAGCACATCACTGTATTTAAAAGAAATATTTCCCATGGACAGTGATGTCTCATCATAAGTGCATTTAACTCAAATTACATGAGTTATAGAGAGAAAGAAATTATTATTTAAATGGTGCCATTCTTCTTAAAAACATGCTGCTATTAGGAATGAAATAGAAGATGTAAATCCACTATTCCCTCAGTTGACTAAGGGAACAACAACCTCTCCCCGCCCCAAAACACACACACACACATACACACACACAAACGCCCTCCCACCCTCGACCATCCTCTTGTGGTGTATAGATGATTTTAGGACCATTCATTTAGGGATAATTTTGACCACTCAGAATTGTCACCTCATGTGCAGACTTTATGCCTACACTCATTGTAATAGGGTTGGAGTGATTAGAAACTTGGTTCAGCATAGCTTATTACAAGGTATCTCCAACTTTCATGAACCTGCTAAATACCTGGGGATCTTGTTCAATTGCAGGTTCCACTTTAGTAGGTCTGGCATGAGGCCCAAGATTCTGCATTTCTAACAAACTACCAGGAAGTATCAATGCTGCTGGACTACTGAGCCTTTAAGTACAAAGGCTTATTATATGGATTTAGATATACAACATTCGACATTTGACAAATTTACTGAGCATCTACTACATGTCGAGCACTATGCTATTTGCTGATGATAGAGAGCTGGAAGGTACTATTCTGCATTCTCAATGCTTTTACAGCTGAGTTTGATATAAGTAACAACACTGCATAAAATAGAAATCTGCCCCTAAAAAAGTGTGCCTTAAAAATAAGCCCTAACACTAACTCTTGCAAAGCTTTTTCTTTTAAAAAAAATTGTCCCATTTGATGCTTCAAACAAAGGATCTCAACTTTCTCTCAGTTGTAATATGTAACATTATTTTTTATGTTGACATAACGGTATTCATACTCCCAGTGATAAGGATTTCCTCATTACCCCATTTCATGGATGACTGAATACTAAAAATGGATTAAATGAAACCTATTCAGTGATGCACTTATTGTATGCACACGTGTGATCCATTATATAAAGCAAATTTTGCTTCTTTTATAACCTATGTAGAGTAATGGAAAGCCCAAGAGGATACATTTCTTTTTCTGGTATAAAGTCCTCTGCTGACTAGCTGTGTAACCACATGCAAGTTAGTTAACCTCTAAGGACCTCAATTTCCTCATCTTTAAGGTAGGAGCTGGACTAGGCGACCTCTGAGGTTCTTTTACAGCTCTGCAATCCTATGATTCTATGACCCGCCCACCTTGAATTTTCTATAATCTGTGTTTTAGATCCCAAAGACAGATCTTTTCAACAGCATCAGCACAACTGCACTTCCCCTCCAGCCTTAGTTGTGCTGGTTCACACAGCAAAGCTTTGAAATTCCTGAATACTGTAAACTCCGGCCTGCCAGAGCCTCTGGAGCTGTTACTTCACAATTCAAGTAGTCAGCTATTGACTCCTGGCAATCTATATCTGCATTAAAATGGAGAGTTTTGGATTAATGTGGAGCTGAAAGCCCGACTGAGGCTCTTTGCTGCCAGCCTGTCTCTGTAATTGCAGCATGGATTTCACCAACCACAAAGGGCAAAATGAATGTGATCATCCCTAGTAGTCAATAGCCCATCGATTTTTTCTTTTGACTCTATGATTCACACAAATATTGAAGCTCATTTTTTAAGCAAGGAGGCTTATTAATCTACATTCTTCTAAAAGAGTGACCCCTTCAATGAGGTGAATTCCGAAGGTTACTTAATATGCAAGACATGAGCACATTAATCACATTAAATTTTTTAAAAATTCTTTTTCACATACACATGCACACACTCATGTCCTCACTCCTATTTAAAATTGGCATTCCCGTGGACAGTGGAACTTTGTGCTCATTAACATGCCATTATGTGTCTGATTGTGTAGGAACGATTAGGAAGGAAATGTTGGCAAAGCTCATTCTGGTCCGAGGTTGCTGTTTTCTTGGTTAGGTGCTGTTTTTCACTCGCCCCTAAGGTTATAAACAGAATCTGTACAACAACACCTGTGGTTCCTAAAATGGAACAATGATCCAGGGCCATTTCTTCCCCGAATGGAGGCTATTAATCTGCAGTAACAAACACATGTTAAGGTAGAGAAACAAAGGCAGCTCCTGCAGAGTTCAATTGTGGTTGCTCCAAACCATACCAGTTCTTTTAATTTCTTGTGATGCAGTTTCCATTTTCTGTTGCTTCTGGTTGTTATATTCTCTGATATTTCTTTAGTCTATTGCCTCCTTAGTTTTGCTGGCAACTCAGACTCTGAATGGTATGAAACCACATGTCAGATTTATTATAAAATGTAGTGATCTCTCTTCTAATAGTTCTAGCTTTTGAAAATAACCAATAATGATAAAAATTGGTCATCAAATCCCATCAGTTGTCTTCAGGAAAATTTCCCACATTTGGTTGCAGGAACAGAACATAATTTGGTTTACTTCAGACAAAGAGGATTGGGGGATAACGTGTAGGAATAAAGATGATGAGAATCTTGACCATAGAAGTTTGGCCACACAGCAAGCTTGAAGTGATAGAACTTACTTAGAGAACGTGAAGTTCATTCAGGACGCAGTCTGATTCTAGTGACTAAGGTATCTTGTCATCAGGAGTTTATGGATCACAGTTCTACTATTCCACCACACAGTGAATCCGCTTTGCTCTATATACTCTCGACTTTCTGACTATTTAGGCTTCTGACTGTTTGATTCTTTTTCTATTTCTCAAGTTCAAATACCTCATGTCATAAGACCTAACTGTTCAACCACCTGTGTTAACCACTAGTCAAGTCTATAGATGGGCTATTCTTAGTTTAAGCACCTATTCTTCTTATAACCATGTATGATTGACATTAAAAATTTTTATATATTTAATGTATACAACTTGATAAAGATAAGTATACATCTGTGAAACCATCACTACAGTCTATAACAAAAACTTGCTGATCACCTCTAAAAGTTTCCTCTTGCCCTCTTTATTTATTATTATTATTTGTGTGCATAATAAGAAAACTTAACATAAGATCTACTCTCTTAGTGAATTCTTAAATACACAGTACATTATTACTAGCTATAGGCACTATACTGTACAATAACTTTCTAAAACTTTTTCATATTGCATAACTGAAATTATGTACCCTTAACTAATACTGCCCCATTTCTCCCTCCCCCAATCTCTGTCAACCACCATTCTACTCTCTGCTTCTCTCAGTTTGACTATTTTGGATTCTTCTTATAAGCAGTATCATGTAGTGTTTTTATTTCTGCATCTGGCCTATTCCACTACAATATCCTCTAGGTTCATCCATGCCATTGCAAATTTAAACACCTATTCTCAATCCAATAAATAATAGTCTATATCAGCATGATGACTTATGTGAAAGAGGATCTAGCAGGAACCCTTTAAAAGGAAAATATAGTCAAGGCAGCATATTGAGTCTTGTCCTACCCATTATTCCCATGACTTCTGCTGAATTCAAACCTACACCATCATCTACCTAGACTGTTGCAACAATTTCATTACTAGAATCTCAATGCCTAAAATCTATCCCATTTAATCTATTCTTAATAATGGTAATGACTTTGGGAAAGTACCTAAGCTTTCTGAGCTTTGTTTTGTTTTGGGTGTTTTTTTAATCTCATCTATTAAATGGACATGACAGTTGAAAGGACTTGAAGAAAGAATGCATGTAAAGCACCTGGTCATTTTTATTATTGTCCTATGAATATCCAACCTTGGTTTTAAGAATTACATTAGTTTGTGAGAATGTCTCACCCACAAAAATGTGGGTTCCTTTGGGTCAGGGATCAAGTCTTATTCACCTCTTCAGCCCCTAGTTCCTGACCCAGAGCTGGCACAATTATCCACTCAAGATATATTGAGTGGATTAAAACATCATTCAAATCTCAAAGAAGTCTATAGCAAGCCTAAGATGAAAAGATAAAACTCATGCTTCCTTTACAAATCAACTTCTCTTAATCTTCTTTATAAGAAAAAAATTTTTTCACTACTCCATGTAAAATGGTCTAGAGCTGTATCCCTCTGTGCTAAGAAAATAGAATGAGATCTTTTGTAAAGAGAATACTCAGCTACAAAGTGTCTCATGTCCATTATGTCACAGAATGCCAAAGCCAGAGGGAACCCCAGAAATGAAATCTTCCAATCCTTTGTTTAATTTTTTTAGGAATTTGACCTTTTATTCATTTTTTTAATTAAATTTGTTGATGTAACATTGGTTAATAAGATTATATAAGTTTTAAGGGTACAATTCTATAATATATCATCTGTATACTACATTTAAATTTCTAACTCATTTAAAATCACCATCCAAAGTCTAGTCTCACTCTGTCATCATATATTTGACTTCCTTTACCTTCTTCATCCTCCCTACACCCCAGTTCCACTCTGGTAACCATGCTTCTATTGTCTTTGTCTGAGTTTATTTGTTTTGTTTGTTCATTTGTTGCTTTCTGCTTTATATCCCACACATGAGTGAAGTCATATGGTTCTTGTCCTTTTCCATCTGACTTATTTCACTTAGCATGACACTCTCCATCCATGTCACTGCAAATAGCATTATTTCATCTTTTCTTATGGCTGAGTAGTATTCCATTATATATACGTGCCACATCTTCCTTATTCAATCATCCATCAAGGATACTTAGGCTGTTTCTATGTCTTGGCTATTGTCCAATCTTTTATTTTAAAAATGAAGAGCCAGAGGCCCAGACAGGTGACACGGCTCACATGCCTTTACCTCTATAAGTTTGTGCTAAGAACATGCTTGAAAACAAAAGTTTCGTGTGTGGACTCCCAGGATTTACTTTACCAATAACTGAGGCCATTCCTTGCCTCCAAGATGACATGTATCCAATAGAAAGTCACCATTTACCCAACAAGTTTTAAATGGGCCTGGAAAACAGTCTCTGGGCAGACATAATTTTATTCACATCCAGTGAAGTATAGGTACCACATTTTCCCTCTCAGAAAAAGTGAAGCTATAGTCAAGGCAGGTTTTCTTCCTCTATCACTGGCCTACAATTAAGAAAACCTAAATTGATGTTGTGGCTTACTTGCCTTCTTTGGACTGTGGTTTCTGCATCTATTTGACAGAGTTGGCCGTAGTCACTGATATTCAAACTAGGTTCCCCAGAGCCCTTGGGTTATACAGGATTTCCACAGGGTATACTTCAAGAGTAAGCAGAAGGAGGCCCAGTAAGACCCTGGTCTTTTCTATCCATTTTTAATATTTTGATAATTTTTCAAATTTTGACATTTAAAATTTTCTAATTCATTTAAAATCAAACATATCTCTACTGGTTTGAAAATATTTTAATCTTTACTCTTATCTGTGGCTTAAATTTAATTTCTCAATGGAAATAGGACATAAGAACGGTTTCAATGTTTCTAACTACTAGGTCATGTATTGATAATTTTACTACATCCAAGAAAGATTTTAAACCTGCAAACAAAGTTGTAAAAATTCTTCAAAGTTCACAAAACTGACTCACAGCCCCTGAAAATTCCTAAATATGGATAATAATGCTTAAAAAATATATACAATATTGCAATATTATCTATCTGGTGCACAAAATTTATCAATACATAAAATGCCAATAAACTGAAATTTTCTTTCTTTCCTTCTTTTTTTTTTGCCACATGGTAAATTTTAACCAAGTTGTTACTTTATCTGATGTGTTTTCAACTAATTTATTTTTTACCAAATTGTCTGCTTCTGGAGTGACACAGTCTTTTGCTTTTAGCCCTAGAGAAAAACTCACATGGAATTAATGGTAGTTAATTCAGGACTCAAGGCTTTCTCCTTTCTCACAGTTATAATTGCATCACCAAGAAGCCATCACGATAGATTTAGCTGGTGTGCCACCTTATTTCATTCATTTATTCATTCAGGGACTTCAATGGAACTGCCTTCTAGGTGCAGAGTTGAAGAAGGCAAAGAATGTCCTTGCTCTATAAGCAGACAGGTACTAAATCACTAAATATCCTAGGATAAGTGATAGTAGAGATATATTCTACCAGGGACTAAGGGTGAAGAAAACAGTATGGCATAAGAAGAAGGTTGAAAAACAAAAGGTCAGAGGAGACAACTGTCTAAGACTTGCAGGTTGCACAGAAATTCATGGATATAGGCAATGTCCCAGTGGAATCGAGTGAGGAGAGAAGTTATGTCTGCAGAAGAAAGGAAGAAGGGGAACCTAGGAAGAATTCCAGACAGACAGAAAACCTATTCAGTGTCATGAAAGGGTGTAGTGTTTCCAGGGAATCTCAAATAATTCAGAGTGGCAGTAGCATGGTTCTCATTGAGAGAGGAAGGATGAAGAGGGTCAGGTAATAAGGTGGAAATGTGGTCAGCAGTCAAGGAAATGCAAACATTCCTGACAGGGTCATGAGAGAGGCTGCATGAGAAGACTAAATGGAGAGAGAGAAGGAGATGGCCTGGAAAATTATATTCCACAGAGGATGCAGGAACACCAGACAAATTCTTTAAAGATCGATGATTCTATATATCAAAATAAAAGATGTCACTGTAAAGTGTGCAAGAATAAAAACCAAAATACAAGTAGGTCGTTCTGGAATCAGAGTTATGAATGACAGAAAGAAGAGCTGGAAATGAAGGAAAGGGCAGGGAAATGTCAAGTCAGCGAATAGAGATTGTGAACTCCCTCCAGAAGAAGACAGAGCTCAGAGTAGGTAACTAAATAACTCAGACTCTGAAATAAACTTACTATGCTCAGAGTGCATTGCCAGCTGCTATCTTAGACCTAATCAAGTGCTCCTCGACCTGCCCTGGGAAACATCATAATCCCAGAAACGACAAGGCAGCCAAAAGCTGAAGATGGCTGGCTAAGAAAGGGGCTTGAATGAGAAACAAAAAGTGGTATCTTTCTTTAAAATCTTAGGAAAGAAAAAATAATCACAAATATGAAAATTAATAATGATAATAATAATAATAATAATAATGAGTCTATCTTATTTCCTAGTCAATCCCTTACTTAGGAGGCAAAAGATAAAGAAAATTTAATGGCAAGGGATGAGAGTATTATAGGAAAACCAAAACACAATCCAAAGGGAAAATTCTTCTTGTTATCTTGTCAAAGAAAGAGATCACCTAGAGGTATAAATTCAGAAATCGCACAAAGATTCCCTTCCCTGGCCACCCTGTGCAGCTATTTCTCCCACATTACTTTCACACATACCCCAAAGAAAAATGTTGCAGGTACCTAAAATTCATATAATTATCACTCCATTCTATTTGCCTGAATTTAACAACAATTTTTTCACCAGTTAAAATGTGAACATCCTGGGGGTGGGGGTTTTGGAGGAAGGTAGTCAAAAATTACAAACTTCTAGTTTTAAGATAAGTACTAGGGATGCATGTACAACATGACAACTATAGTTAACCCTGCTGTATGATGTACAGGAAAGTTAAGAGTAGATCCTAAAGTTCTCATCACAAGGAAAATTTTTTTCTTTTCTTTTTATTGTATCTATATGAGAGGATAAATACTAATCAACCTACTGTGGTTCTTATTACACACTATGTATAAATCAAACCATCACGCTCTATACCTTAAACTTATACAGTGATGTATGTCGATTATTTCTCAATAAAACTAGGTTAAGAAAAATTTTTTAATGTGAACATCCTGAAGGAGGGAGTAGTACACAAAGAAGTTTATCTATGATTATAAACAATGTATTCCCTTAGTTCTTAGGATAAGCAGAAATAGATAGAAAGGAGGTTGCAAGATTACATTTCTGACTGGACAGAAATGTGCTCCCTACACAGGTGGGATAAACACTTCTGTTCCAGTGAGGAAGAGCGACTCCAGGGGTAGCTGGTGACTAAAGATGCAATGCAAGATTGTCAAGGTAGCCTTGGTCCTGTATCTGTGGCAAGGATGATCAAGCGCCCTGATCTAAGCCAAACCTCCAGGTAGTGAACCCCAGCATATGCAAGACATTGGGCTAGGCAATGCCGGTGAGATCAAAAAGGCAGGGTCTATGCTCTTTGAGAGCTTGGAATCTAGCTATGAAGACATAAATGTCTTGAGGGAAATCCACAGGCCACACAATATCAAGTGAGGGATGGAAACTTGAGCTCCAGGTTCAGGGTAGGGAGTGGACATTCCCATTTAGGACAATGCCCCACTTCTCAAAGCTAGGCCAGCTACAGTTTTAGGATTTGTGGTCCTGGTTCAAGATCAGGGACTGAGCTGACCTAGAAAATAGCTGAAAATGTAGCTGAGAAATCCAAATGGCTGTTTCCCAGGTCAGTTGGATGGATGGGTGAAAAGAAGGAAGGAAGGAAGAAAGGAAGAAAGGAAGGAAGGAAGGAAGGAAGGAAGGAAGGAAGGAAG